>CAJVGC010000001.1:70306106-70414115 GCA_910822075.1 Senecio squalidus | reverse complement strand
AACCTGCTGTCAACGAAATGTTCAACCTAGTACCGAAACTACTGTTGACGTCTCTAATCTAGAAGCAGCAATCAATGACATGGGATTTCCTCAGTCAAGGATTCACACCACTCATCCTACTGAGAATATTATCGGTGATCCACATCAAGGAATTCTGACACGAAGTCAGATTCCAGCTCCAGCCGTGGAGAATGTGGAAGCTCAGGAAGAAAGTGAAGAAAGGAATGAAGCTGAAGAAGTTATTGGAGCTGGAGAAGAAAATGAGGCTGCTGCAGAAGAAACTGAGGCTGAAAATGTCATAACTCCGAGAAGATCGGTCAGAGAAAAGAAACGTCCCGGATTCCTGGATGATTTCGAAGCAAGTCCCGCACTTCTGGAAGTTTTCGAAGCATGCTTTCTATCTCAAGTAGACCCAAAGAATGTCATTATCGCACTAGATGATCCGTTCTGGGTGGAAGCTATGCAAGAGGAACTTCAACAGTTTCTAAAGTTGCATGTGTGGGAAAAGGTGAAGCCTCCAAGAAGAGAAAAGATCTTGAAAACAAAGTGGGTGTACAAGATCAAACGGGTATGATAAAGGCGAGATAGTGAGGAATAAAGCTCGTTAGTCGTTCAAGGTTTCGAACAAGTTGAAGGTCTAGATTACGATGAAGTCTACGCACCCGTTGCTCCGTTTGGAAGCCATTCGACTCGTTCCTCGCACTTCGCTTCCCACAAACGTTTCAAAGTTTACCAACTCGACGTGAAGAGTGCGTTCCTATATGGTGAAATTCCGTGAAGACATTTATGTCACTGGCCTTCGAGGATTACGAACATCCTGATCACGTTTTCAAACTCACAAGGCCTTATATGGTCTTCATCAAGCCCCGAGAGCTTGGTACCGAACGCTTTCTGACTTCTTGATAAACAACGGGTTTACAAGAGGCACGGTCGATCAAACTTTGTTTACGAAGAAACGGAAAGAACACTTGCTGCTTGTTCAGATTTACGTCGACGACATCATTTTCGGCTCAACGGACGATTCAATGTGTAAAGACTTCGAGAAGTTGATGACATCGAGATTTGAAATGAGTGCTATGGGTGAAATGAACTTCTTCTTGGGTTTGCAAGTACAACAATCGAAGAAAGGGATTTACATTCATCAAACCAAGTACGTGCAAGACATATTAACTCGTTTCGAGATGCTGGACTGCAGACCAGTTAGCACTCCTCTCGAGATTAATCACAAGCTTGGTCCAACACTTCACGAGGAAGTCGTAGATTTGAAGCTATATCGATCGATGATAGGCTCTCTGATGTATCTGACGGCTTCTCGTCCGGATATCACATTTGCTGTGTCTTTGTGCGCGCGCTATCAAGCTGCGCCTAAGGCATGTCATTTGAAGGCTGTGAAGAGGATTCTCTGCTATCTCAAAGGGAAACCAACTCTCGGTCTTTGGTATCCGTATGATGATCAAAACTTCGAGCTGACGGCGTATTCTGATTATGGGGGTTGCAATTCAGACATGAAGTCCACTACTAGCGGTTGTCAGTTTCTTGGTCCGCGTTTAGTGTCCTGGCAATGCAAGAAGCAAACCGCGGTATCTTTGTCATCTGCGGAAGCTGAATACATTGCAGCCGGAAGTTGCTGTGCTCAAGTCCTTTGGATCCAGCATCAGCTTCGCGACTTCGGTTTGATTGTCTCTCGCACCCCTATTAATATAGATAACACTGCAGCAGTGTGCATCATACGCAATCCGGTACAACATTCAAAAACGAAACATATCAGTATTCGTTTTCATTTTATTCGGGATTGCTATGATAAGAACTTGATCACGTTACTTCAAATCGCCACTGAAGATCAAAAGGCCGATCTTTTGACAAAAGCTTTTCACAAAGGGCGATTTGAAGAATTGATCAAGTTAAACCGTCTCATTATTCAAGAAATCGCTTGACACGAACCATTTTTTTGTAAATACTTAAGTTTTTTTTAAAATTAAAAAATTCAAAAAGATATTTTGGTTTAAGTTGTAGTTTAAATTCTAAGTCATTAAAATTAAAAAATACAAAAAGATTTTAACGTTTCTTAGGTTTATAGCTTTTCCTTTTCTATTTTACGGTTCTCGTGTTTTTTGAGTGATTTGCAGTAACAGGAAGAATATTATGAGCTGACATACGCTTTATGGATCACATTCTTCCGGATCGACGGTTCTCTGAAACACTCTTGACGAGTGGAAGGCTCCAAGTGCTTAAACATGCTTGATAGATCACATGCCTTCTTCGTCAAGTTTAAAGGTTCTTTATCACGGGATAAAGTGTAAAGGTTTGCAAAAGTAGTCGTTTTATCTCTAGGATAGAGTTTAAAGGCAAAAACTGGTTTTTCTATTATCAAGTAATAGTTTAAAGATAAAAACGTGACTTAAAATAAGTTTAAAGTCGAAAAACGAGCAAAAAACACACAAGTTTAAATCTGAGTAGCGTGTCTGTCAGTTACGCACGTAACTGATAGATACGCGCGCGTATCTAGATGTGTGGTTGATAGTTACGCACGTAACTACACAGTTACGTGCGCGTAACTTAGAGAGAGAAAGGGTATTTAAAGGTTTAAAAACTCACAGTTACTTACGCTTTCAAAAACCCTTCATCAAAAACCCTCTATTCTCTCTCGGCGATTTTGCGATTTAGCATCGTTTTTCATTCGTTTTTCATCTATTCTGTTTCGGAATCATCATCAGAGCATCACGGTATGTATTTCTCGACATCATTTCGAGTTTTAAAGGGGTGTTTGGTTGATGACAGTTAGCGGTTTGGGTAGTCATCCGAAAATCCAAAATTGTCAATCAAAACTTGAAATTGTTGATGCTAAAACATCTTTAACTGTTTTTCAAGTACCTTGGTATATCTTGATTGTTGATTTTCGGTTTTATTCGAATGTTTAAAGAAAAATTTAATTTTGACCTAAAACCGACCTCAAAACTGATTTTTGTCTTCATAACGGTTAAAACTGTGAAGTGTAAAGCACAATGTTGCTCGGAATACAACTTATGATAGGATTTTAAGATGAAAAACATAGCTTATTCAGAGTTACTTGAAAAATTTGAAAATCTGGGTTCTGCAGACAGTTACGGGCACGTAACTGCTAGTTACGGGCACGTAACTGCTAGTTACGGGCACGTAACTGCTAGTTACGGGCACGTAACTGTGACTTTATGTGGTTTGTGTTTAGCGCGTAACTATTAGTTACGGGCGCGTAACTGCCAGATACGTGCACGTAACTGCTAGTTACGGGCACGTATCTGTTAAAGAAAATGTTCTCTGACTTGTATAATGTGTACTATTAGTTACGGGCGCGTAACTGTCAACAGATTCACTTCTGTTTTTCAAATTCAATTTGCTTAACGTAATTGTTCTAACGATCGCAAAGTAACTTCATTTCACTCAAAACGACATTCTTACCTTCATAAGTAGTCTATGCATGTCTAGGATGTTGTTTACGATGTCTTATAGCAGATTTTATGCGTTTATTAACTTTTGTGCAAGTTTGTTGTTTTTGATGTGTAGAATGGCGAAAGATAAGAAAGATATCGCTATGAAAAGGCACAACTCAGTAGCTCTTCTATCTGCTGTTGAGAAAGGAGAAGGGTACGAAGAGATCATCAATTATCTACTGAGAAGCCCGATTGCTTATGCTCTTCGCGTTGATCTCGATCTAAAGAAGGATCTTATTAGCGAGTTTTAGAGGAATGCTGGGGTTAACACGTCGGTTTCTCCTCATACCATTGAGACAACAGTTGGGGGTCTTCCGATCATCATTACTGAAGAGGTGATCCGCACCGTTCTTCAGTTCAGAGACACTGTTGATGCTGATGATACGTTGCCAGAGAAGACAATCTTCGGGTGTTTCAGACAGATGGGATACTCTGGCCGTCTGGATTCATTCCAGTTCAAGAAGCCCATGATGCCTGTGCTTTATCGCTTTCTAATGCACACGGTCATCATGTGCATGTCCAGATGGAAAGGGGATACGATTCTTTGGACAGACGGGGTCAGGCGCTGATGGCTTCGTTGGTATTCAATCACAAGTACAACTTCTCCAGATTTATCCTCAACAACATGTGCTGGAATCTGGAGGATAAGAAGAAGACATTTGATCAGTATCCAAGATTTGTGCAGCTAATGATTGATCACTCTCTACCGGGCCTTCGTTATAATGGTCCGGTCGGGAAGGCGTAGAGGATTGATTCTCGCTACTTTCAAGACTGCAAGAGGGGAGGTCCCGAGTTACCTCTCCAAGGTGCTTTGATAGATCCTGATTTTCCAACTTCGGCGCTGAACGCATATGCCGATCTGGTGACTCCTGATTCCCCTCGCCCGTCCAGATCTAGGAAGTCTTCCAAAACCGAGGTTTCTGAAGATCTTGCAGCTTCTGCGGGTGGTTCAAGAAAGGGAAAGGGAAAGAAAAAGGTAGACATTGACGATGAATCCTCTTCAGAGTCTTCTTCTTCAGGGGGTGATGATAGTGAGGGTGAAGCTGGGTCGGAGGAGACTGTTGAAATCTCCGACGCCACAAAGAAGATGAAGAAAGCCCTGAGCGAGTTAGAGGTTCTCAGGAAACACATCCCTGTGGAAGATTACACCAACAGACGTAAGAAGATTCTGGCGAAAGCAGCAAAGGCAGGGGCGGATCTATTTGGTACTGCCGTTCAGGTGGCAGTTAAAGGGAAAGGAGTTACATTCAAGGAACCAAAAGCTGTGATTCCATCTCCAAAGCCTATCCGCACAGCAAGATCGAAGCAGGCGGAGTTTGTTGGGATCCAGCCTCACTCTTTTCAGCAATCTCCACCAACATCTTCAATCAAATGGCCTCGCACTACTCCCACTTCACCTGAGGTCTCTTCTGAAACTCCATTGGTAAAGAAGTCAAAGAAAACCATCATCACCACTATTCCACCAACAACAATCATCACTACTACTCCTCCATCAACAGTCATCACCACTGCTCCTACACCACCTCCAAAGTTCACACCCACACCACCACTCTCTGCTTCTCATGCTGCAATCCTCACCACCACCACACCGATCGTGACTTCCAGTTCTTTGGGCAGCTCTTCTCGCCCTGAGATCAAGGTCGGGTTAAGTGACATCGTCAGGCAGCTGCAGCTTCAGATGCTGAACCTCCAAAGCTCACACAACGAGCATGCATCGAAGATAAAGAAGCTTGAAGGTGAAGTGCGAGCTAGAGACTCAAAGATTAAGTCTCTGGAGAAGACAGTGAAAGACTTAGAGCACGAGGTTTCGGCGGTTCGAGGAGATTACGAAACCGTTCTCGAGCGCCTTGATGAAGCGCAGGAAGAGGAGAAAGAGACGGAGAAAGATGTCGATGAAGACGCTGATGATGCAGAGAAAGATGATGCACCTAAGGATGATAAAGATGATAAAGACGATCAGGGAAAGCCCGATGATGATCAGGGCGGTGCTGGAGCTCTTTCACATATGAGCTCAGAAGACCAAGGCAAAGGAGATCCTTCAGAACAAGCTCCACAAGGCGGATCCGCCTCCGGTTCTGCTAAAGATCAAGGATCCCCGGCCAAGGAAGCACCTATTCAGGGGGAGACCACTAATCCTAATCTTGCTTTTATCTTAGTTCCTGCAGGTACTCATGACCGTCAGATCCAGCCAGCACAGCCTGCAATGTCTGTACAAGGATCTACCACTGTAGTTCCTAGGTTTGATGCTGTTCCGATGCAAGAAGGCGATGCAGCCTCAATGGTCCCCGGGAGTTGTTCTATGTTCGAGGACTCCGAGGACGAGGTTGATTCTGCACGGTTAAAGAAGGCAACTGCATCTCAATCAAAGGCTGGATCGAAAGACAAAGCTGCTTCCTCTTCTGGTTCAAAGAGGAAGTCTAAAGAAGTAAGCAACCAGAGCTTCCAGCCGTTCCAGCTCCTCCCATGAAGAATTATGTCCACTTGTTGATAGCAAAGGGAGAGAGATAGATCATCGGGTTTTTGGCAAAGTCGGTGTTGTTGTTGGATGTAATCTTGTAGGCCCATGCAAAAAGCTCATTCTTTCATGGCGCTACATCGACAACACCGATTTCTTTGCTCTGCTCAGAATAGATGGGGTGCAGTACATGCGGATGAAGTATGCTACCTTTAGCTCCATGCCATATTATGAGTTGGAGCGCCTTGCGGACATGGAACCAAAGAACCTCACTTCAGATGCCGCCAAGCTCTTCTACATCCAGCTGAGGGAAGACATATACTACAAGAAATATGTCAACTTTTCCCTCACCAAGCCTGTATTGAAGAAGTCAAAGCATCGAAATCCATCCACTGGGAAGCGCAATGTTGAGCACATCTATCCAGAGGTCAAGCTGCTTAAGCGAATCAGGATGCCTTCTCTGCCTCAAGATTTTTTGGAAGCACTTGATGGTTGGGTCTTTGATGAAGATTCTCGGGAGGCAGTCATGACAGATTATGCGGGGAAAGTATTGCTAAGGATCTATGATCCTATTCATCTACTCTGTCTCTCCGAGAGTGATCTGAAGCGGCTGAATGAGAAGACGATCGTGGCAATGTGGAACGAGCGATCCTTCGGTTTTGTTTTCTCGCATGTGGTCCATATCTGTGTGGAAAAAGGATATCACTCGAAAAACATGCCGCTGGTAAAAGATGATGCAGTGTAGATTTTGTTTGCAGTAATTTAGCTGGCTTTTGGTATTTCTTAATTCTCAGCTCAAACATTATCTATTTTGTCTGTATTTATTGATTCATCTTTTGGTATAAATGTGTTTGTTATTCTTGAATTTATGTTTGTTTGTGTGTGATACGTGGTTCGGTAGGTTTTCAGTTCCTATTTGAGTTACGTGGTCCGTCTTATGTTACAAACACATATTTTCAAGTATAATAAACATTTTTATATTGAAAAGTTTAAAGTGTTTAGACTTCGCAACACATAACAGTTGCGGACTCGAACAAAAACCGTTTTGCTTAAATGCAAAATTCTTTTCAAAAGAGTATAAAGTTTTGAAAACTCATTGAGTCAAAGATTAATTAATCTCAATTGAGTATAAAGCGTCCAAATTGATAAAAACCTAAATCGTTTGATCGTGACTTCGAAATCTTTCTTTTTAAGTTTTTAGGATTTGTATAGTTATGAAAAATCAGAAAAACATAAAAATCAGAAAAACATAAAAAGAGGGGGAGAAAGTTTGTAAAAACCTTAGGAAATGATAGTACATCGCAGATTTTAAAAATCAGAGTCATAAGTTTTTGTTCGATGTATTAGTAGGTACAGCTAATATCATATAAACAATCTTCCGAAACTGTTTTTAATGGGTAACACGGTTAAGTCTGTTCATCTCAGTGATAAGCTGAAAACTTTCGGTGTGCCCGGAATCTGTCACCATAGGATATTATAATATATATATTAATAAGTATATGAGAGTAATGGAAAAAGCGAGGAAAAGAAAAAATTGAGAGAAAAACAAAAAGATAAATAATAAATCGCTTTTATCTAAAACTCAAAGAGTTTATATTAATATTAAAACTCATAAATACCTTGAGGCGCTCCAGGATTCTATAAGGTTGCGAAATCATAGTTTCCTGCAGTTAGTATAAAGGTTGAGGAGTTATGTATAATTAAATCTAAGTAAAACTTGTAACCCTTGATGCTTACTTGATAAACGGCAGAGACAGGGGGAGAGTAGAGTCAAATAAGAATTCCATAACTCTTGATGCTTACTTGATAAACGGCAGAGACAGTGGGAGGAATTCACGAGTCAATAAAGCTTTTTAAGCTTATATAAATAAAAAAAAAAAAAAAAAAAAAAGGCTAATAAATATTGAAAATTGCATAAGTGCTTAAACTTAATACTATATGTATGCATTTTCAATACTTAGAGTAGTTAATAATCTAGGAATAAGGTGACAGTTTTCCGAAATAAATACTGGAGGTTTGATGACGCTTTGAGGGAAGTTCGGATTTAGCTAAGTGTAAATATAAGTGGGATCCATATAAAAACAGATGTAATTTAAATAATCGGAAGACTTTTTATATGATATCTATGTTGTATTTAAGAGGACAAATATACTAATAATCGGCTGATTCTTGTGATTTGACTTCTGCGATATGATCCTAAAAGCAAACTAATCCCTAACAAAAAAAAGATTTGCTCTTTATAGGTTGCTAAAGTAGTATAAATAGCTTATAGATGAAAACCACAAAAAGATTTTCGGTTTTAGGTTAAGAAAACAAACAAAAAAAATCCAAAAAGATTTTATTTCTGCGTTTATTTTCTTCGTTGTCACGTATCGTTCAAGGTTAAAAGGTTTTATCACGTGTTTTCTGAAAAATGAGAGATTTTATCAGTTTAAAGAACAAAAACACGTTTTTGGTAAGTTTTGTCTCTGTAAGCCAGGTTTGCAGAGTTAAAGATCGGATCTCGAAGAGTTTAGTACTTCCAGGAAGTCAAGGACTCGAAGCTGATCTTCATGGAGCCGCGTTGCTTAATGATGAAGACTAGCTGCCAGAAAGATTGGCTAGACATCGGTTACAGACTGAAGACCGTACAAGGCTTATGTGAAGTATAAAGGATCAACTCTCGATCTCTCGACACCAAAAGTTCAAGAAAATTTTGAAGAATACAAGCTACATCCAAGGGGGAGTTTGTTGGAACATTAATGTCTGTAGATTGTATTCAGTTGAATGTGTCGTCGAGTTAGAATGTAATTAGATCGAGTTGTAAAGTCCAAAACGCATTTACGTAGACAGTTACTCTAACTGAAAATTTCTTCCGACCGTCGAAAACGAAGAAATACCCAACACTAGAAACCCAGCTTCTGCAGATATCAAGAATACCCAACTGTAAACACAATATCTGAAACCCGAGACCAAACTACGGCTAGAAATGCCTAGATCTAAAAAATCCGAAATAAAGTACTATTATCCCAAATCCTAGATCCAACCCAAATCAGCCACAAACTTCACCAAACGGATTCAAAGACCTCTATAACAAGTATAGAGGCTCTGATACCACTTGTTGGTCGCCTATTTCACGGACCCCTTTGAACCCTAATACCAAACTAGATGCGGAATAACTAATTTGTAAGTATATATGGTGAAGAACAGCAGAGATAACCAAATGGTTGATACTATTAAACTTACGTATTCAATACAAACACGAAATAGTATCTAAACACTCGATTACAAGACTTTAACACACAAGAACTCACAGTTACGCTCCCTAAGACTAGCTCACGTATCTGTTCGCGATGTGACGGCTCTGACAACTTTCAACAACCGCATTTATGATCCCGAGGTTGCTATTTATAGCTGACCCAAAACCCTAAACAGTTACGCGCGCGTAACTGTCTGGGAGACAGTTACGCGCGTAACTATACAGTTACGTGAGCGTATCTTAGTTACTCTCCGTAACTTAGTTACTTAGAGTAACTGTCTACGTAAATGCGTTTTGGACTTTACAACTCGATCTAATTACATTCTAACTCGACGACACATTCAACTGAATACAATCTACAGACATTAATGTTCCAACACAAGGTTTAATATTGAAAAACATTGGGGGGTTTTCCCGACTTTCCCCCTGTCAACAAACAATTCGAAATACTTCGAATTTTTGGAATATGGAGAATGAACAACAAACCAGAGAGATTGCAAAAGGTGGTCGTATATAAAGAAAAAATAAGATAAAATTAAAAATTAAATAAGTATATGGTACATCGACCCGGAGAGATCCAAAATAAGCCCACCCTTTTAATTTCTTACACCAATTCATTTGACTTCAGAGCCGCCATCCCATTCAGAATTTCTTACACCAATTTTTGGAATATGGAGAATGAATCAGAAGCAATCCTTGTGTGATTAAGATTGTGGTCAATCAAAATATATTTAAGAGGTATGATTAACTTATAGCCCTTTTATAATAGCCATTACCTAATTGTCCCATCCAAATATAAAATGTTGCCCATCCCGCTACTCATTGTGTTGAAAGAAATAGGAAGAACAAACAAGGCACACTACTAGAAAAATGAGTATCAGCCACGGAATTTTCGACGGACAACATCTGTCGCAAATTCCAAGTGATCTCCAAGGGATATACCAGAAATAATAAATACCGACGGATTTTCGACGGATTTCCGAGGGATTACCGACAAAATATCTGTCATTAAACACTCTCGTCCGGAATCCCTCGGAAACCCTGTTTTTTTCCGACAAAGGTTTTTTGAGACGTCGTGGTTGTTAAAAATCTGTCAGTAACTCTATTTTGCGACGGATTTTCGACAGAAATTTCCGTCTGAAAGTCGAGTTTCTCGTAGTTACAGACCGTCCTGTGAGTTTTCTTGGAGGTCAATATAGACGTTAATTGGTTGTAGGAGGCCCTGTTTAAAATGAGACCACTAAGAAGAAAAAAAAAAACAAACAAAAACAAAATTAGTAACCTTAAATTAGTATTATACTTTTATTTAGGGCCATTAATTTACTAGTGAAATACAAATTACTAATAATTTGAATTAAAAACTAATAAAAGACGGTAACTTATTAATTCCTTTACCTTGGAAATAGTAGAGGTCAATTTTGAGTCCCTAAACATTTAGAGGTCTTGTACGCGTCACCTACCTTGCACACCCTCGAGGACCGCTATAAAAAATGACTACAGAATTTACGATTTTAGGTTCGGTGCACTGTCCAGGGAAGTTATTAGAAGATTGCTGCACACTAACTTTATGTATCAACAATATTTACAATAAGAGACATGTGTGCCAAGAATATTAAATTTAATAGCGATATTAATATGAAAGCAGAAAATATTTTGCAAAGCAAAATCACAATGAAAGCAGAAGCAGAGACTAATTATTGCATAAACTAGTCCAACAATATATAGCATCGGACACCCAAAGGATATAAACTCAACATTATTCTAAAGCAATGGTTATACTAAACTGAAATAAACTCAACATTATTCGAAAACAAAGGAAATAAACTCAACATTATTCGAAAACAATGATTATACTAAACTGAAATAAACTCAACATTATTCGAAAACAATGGTTATACTAAACTGAAATAAACTCAACATTATTCGAAAACAAAGGAAATAAACTCAATATTCTTCGAAAACAAAGGAAATAAACTCAACATAATTCTAAAACAACGGAAATAAACTCAACATTATTCGAAAACAAAGGAAATAGACTCAACATTATTCGAAAACAATAAAACTACTTATGCATATAACGCATAGCCAAAACAGACTTAAAGAAAATAAACTGAAATCCGGAAATATCAAATGCACTTTTCAAAACCAAACTCTGCGTTGATTGAAGTGCTGCTCAGGTGGCGCAACCACTTCTGGTGTTGCCGCCGAAGTTCCAAAGTTAAACGCTTCCATCCCAACTCCATAGTCAAAGTGTCCACTACCAAAACGATTACCATAACCATTGTAGCCGAATTGCTCATAACTGCCACCAACATTCTGGTTGATAGTAGATGATCCAACACCATTGTATTCACCTACTGAATTCAGCATTCCGGTATCAAGACCAGTGTTATGTACAGCTGTCGCATGAACTGAGCTTGAGTGATCAAGTGTAAAATCACCACCTGTAAATAAGTTTGAACCTTCCTCAGTTCCATAAAAATTGCCACCGTCTCCCATAATGTTCATATTTTCACGATTCATATTGTTTAATGGGATTTGGTTCGTTAGAACATCCGCATAAAACCTTGTATCCGAACCTTCATGAAATCCATGTTGGTTTTGTTGAGTTGGCGATGGAGAAAAGAAAGCAGGAGGATTCCCGCTCATGGAAAAATTGTTGGTCATGAGGCTGCCATAATCTGTTCCAAATTGGCCCAATTGAGATTGGTAGGAGTTGGGCGGGTTCTTGATTGAGAAAAAGTTAGAACCGATTAGGTTGTTGATGTCGTCATTGGTAGTCAATTCGGACGTTGGTGGTGGTGAGGAGGTTGAGCCTAAGATGTTGCCTCTGTTGTAATTGCTAGTAGTTTTGACTGAGCCGTGTCCCTTGTAGAGAGTTGGTGAATGTTTAAAGGCACCCTCATGCTGTGTTGCCCGACAATTTTCTTGGTGGGCAGTGGAGTTGTAGCCTCTACAAAACAGTTTTTGAAGATTGGAGAGATTCAGCATTACAAGTACATAAATATATTCATGAGTATATACTTTTGGATTTTTGGGTGTCTGAAAATAGTCTTTTTTTATTCAAATCCATTTTAAATCACAAAAACATGAAGAAGTGTCAAATAAGCGAGGAAAATATTTCGAACAGATTTAGAATCGGATCTTGTAGAAAATGTGAGAGCCTGTTTGTAAACCTAGCTTGATGATTAATTTGGCGCATACATAAGAAAAATTCTTGCTATGCGGCTAAGTTTGTATTGACCCAACAAATGTGAGCAATACTAATATCTCAATACAGTCAAATATAACAAAATACCTCTCTAGACATGCCATTTTTGGTCAGGTAGTTTAAGATGATTTTGTTTTCTTCAGATAAAATTAATGAATTAAAAAATCTATATTTGTTTTCATTTTAGGAAAAAGTATAGCAAAATCCTCATTTAATTGTTTTGAGTAAGCAAATGGAAGTAGATAACAATATACCGTGAAACCCTGGCGCCGCAACGACATATATACCTCTTTTTGCCACAAGTCTTTAGATGTGCTCTTAAGTCAGTCTGGACACTATACGCCTTGTCGCATTTATCACACTTATAATTCTTCTGATCAGTATGTTTCCGTAAATAGTGTTTTTTTAGACCACTAAAGTCTCCTAAAGCATGGCCAGGGGGGTGGTAGGGGCATTTGGGCTCGGGGCACAAATACACCTTTTTCAGCACCGGATCTTTTGGTGTCCTCGTCCTGAGAGAGTAAGGAAGATTGTGGCATCGTCGGTGAAGCATCCAATTTTGCATTCTTACAAAACGTTTGCAGCATACCTCACAAGTATGCACGTTTGAATCCAGTATAGTGGCGGGAGATAATGCTATTACAAGATACGCATCCGGTTCTATCATCAATGGAAAAAGAAATTCAGAATAAGAATAATTTCAAATGTTTCAATTTTTTATTTATAAACTAAGTGATTGTATTTTAAAAGTCCAAACTAGGACAAATGTGTATCGTAAAAAAAAAGTGCTAGATTATATGAGACATAAATAAAACACAAGGAACTTGCCTTGCTCTATGCGAGCAGGAACCATTGATCTAATGGGGTTCGGGTCTTGTCGAGATTTGATCATTTGCTTCTTACGATCTGCCGCTGCTCCTTGGTTGGCGCCATTGAACGACTTTGATGAAGAAGATGATGATCCTAAAGCCATACTCAACTCTTTTTTTTCTTCTTCCTCTTCTTTTTGACACTCTATTCACTCCAAAATGGATGTGTATTTATAGATAGAGGTAACACATTTATTTAGTAGCTAGACGTGCCACTTTGATACCATGCTGGTGTATAAATAATGTGAACCTTAATATTTGATCATGCTTTCTAACAACTCAGTCTTACATAAGTCAAATATTATTCTAAAACAATGGCCCACACACCTGAAACTTTTATAGGGTTTGCACAAATGAACAACATTAGAAACTGAATATTATTTTTAGGAATAAATGTTTGAAAATAAATTAAAACTATACATATAAATCTATAGCATGTATATAGAGATTGATTATATTAATATGTAGTAGAAACTCGATAAATTAATATTAGATTAATTAATAAATTTAATAAATTAATATATTTTTTGGTTTTGATTTGGATAATTATTGCGTTTTTATCCTCATTTAATTTAACTCTTTTAACTAATAAATTTAAGTGCTTTCGAGAACATTAATTTATGGAATTTCTACTCTAAGTTCTTACGTATGGTGCCATATTACATTTTTATAAGTTTTTAATATATTAACAACTAGATTATTGTCCCGCGATAACGCGGATAAATATAAGTAAAAATTGAATCGTAAACTTTATGTTTATGAACACTTCTTTTTAAATTATTATGAGAATACAATATTACACGTATAATAACAAATATACATTTACGTTTATACATATGTTGTTTATAGTTATAATAACATATATACATTTATGTTTACACACATATATTAATATTTTGTATTATATGATTTTAGAATAATAATAATAATGTAAATCATAGTTCAATAAAAGACATATGTTTTTTTTATCTTAATAATGGTGAAATTGAAGAGAGAATGCAATTATAGATTGTAACAGGGTGTAAAATGAAAAGAATATTTGATGACATCATCAATTTCATCTAACGGTTGAAATCAAAGTATCTAACTCATCCAATGGACCTTACTTCGCCATGTGGCATTTAAGGCCTCTCTTTTATTATATATTAAAGATTAAAGATATTGAAAGTTACGCACACTCAACTTAATTTTTTTTATATAAAAACTATATATATTAAGATACATAATTAATCTGTCATTATATCTTCTCTCCTGTTGTTTGATTATTATAAATCTTATTCTAATTTTTTGTATATATTTAATTTTCATTTTTGGTAATTTAATTACTGTTATCCTTAATAAACGCGCTTTGAATGGGATAAAATGTCATGACCGCGTTTCATTTTGAGTTAATATACTAATAATAAAGTAGCAGGAAACTCGCATGATACAACTTTGTTAAAATAAAATTTATGATTATCATTTTTGGTAACATAATTACTATTGTACTTAATTAACACGCCTATTGAATAGAAAGAAAATGTGACTACCCTGCTTTATGTTGAACTAATAAACTAATGAAAAACTAACAGGAAACCCGCATGATGCAATTGGTCAAAAATATTTTTGAACGATAAAGTTATATTAAATTATGTTATGTCATTCACGCATTAGAATAAATAGAAAATAAATCAAAATTTATAAATAAATTTAAAATTCAAAGTTAGATTCAAAGTTAAATTCAAATTTAAATTGTATTTATATTCAAATTTATTTTGTATTTAAATATGTGTAGGGAGTAAATATGAATTTATATGTATATTAATTGATAGAAAATATGGGTTGATAAATTAATAAAAAGAAGAAAATCAAGGGATAGTTTAGTAATTTATTATTTAATTCTTTCAACATTAGACTACGCGATATACCTCGTGATAGGGGCGTTATAACGCCACATCACCCTCAATAACGCCCACCATCCGCTCCGGTGGGGCGTTATGGGCTTGGCGTGTTTCTGCTCACGGGGTGATGGGCGCTTCTTCTTGATGCAACGGTCACATGACCGTTGTGAGTTTAAAAAAAAAAAAGAACTCTCTATATAAACAAACTCAAACACACACAAAATATATATACAAATACAAAAAAACACACAAAAAACACACACAAAGTTTTATAAAATGTCAAGTTCGGATGAAGATGCAATTGTAGCCGAAACGATTATGGCCGTTGTTAACTATGCATCACAACAAATCCAAAGACCAATCACCACAAGAAGAACCACAATAGATCGTAACTGTGAAGCAGCTCAAACACTACTAATGGAATCTTACTTTTCTCCGGGTTGCACCTACACCGACGAACAATTTACCCGTCGTTTTCGAATGAGGAGGGAGCTATTTCTCAAGATATGCCACGATTTTGAAAACCATTTTGATTATTTTAGGCAAAAATTTGATGCTAGAGGAAGGGCTGGTTTTACACCGATTCAGAAATGCACCTCCGCCATACGACAACTTGCTTTTGGCACTTGTAGTGACATATGGGACGAGTATTTAAAAATGTCCGAAAGAGTTTCACGTGAATCCCTTGCCAACTTTTGCGAAGGTAAATTTTTAACCTTTACTTTTTTAATTAGTTTACTTTAAAACTTATTTTTACTTAAAATGTAATAATATCTGAAATAGGTGTGGTTTCTTTATACGGCAAGAGATATTTACGCCGTCCTAGTTGGAGTGACATACAGCAGATTACTTCGGTTCATGATGAAAAACACAATTTTCCCGGTATGCTAGGCAGTTTGGATTGTATGCATTGGGAGTGGGAAAATTGTCCTGTGGCTTGGGCTGGTCAATACCATAGGGGTGATCACAATCACCCTTCCATTATGTTAGAGGCTACGGCCTCTACTGATTTGTGGATATGGCATGCATTTTTTGGGGTTGCTAGAGCGAATAATGACATCAATGTCTTGGATCAGTCACCGCTTTTCAACAACATTGAGAATGGGACGGCTCCCGATCAGTCGTTTATTGTTAACGACACAACCTACAAATACGAGTATTACCTCGCTGATGGTATTTATCCAAAATGGTTGGTGTTAATAAAGTCTTTCAGGGAAAGAGACAAATTAAACGAGAAGCGTAACCATTTTAAAAAAGCCCAGGAATCTTCAAGAAAGGACATCGAACGGGCATTTGGAGTGTTGAAAAAAAGGTGGCATATAATTAAAAACCCCGCAAGAGCTTGGAGTTTAGAAAAAATTAGAAACGCGATGTACGCTGCTATAATTCTTCATAACATGATTTTGGAAGACAAAGGTCTCGCGTATTGTCAAGCTTATGATGAGAATGCCTTAGAACCAGAAGTCCAGATTAGCTTTGAAGAGAAACAACAGAACATACTTGACATGCGTGACGAAGATACCCATCACAGTCTGGTAGCCGATTTGATCGAACATGTCTGGTATTACCGCCCTCGAGGAAACAACGCTGAAGATTGAAGTTTTTTTTTTTTAAATTGTATTTTTTTAACGTCTTTTAGTTTAAGCGTAATATGTTTTTTAATAAATTGTAGTGTGTGTTTTTTTTTTTTAATAAAAATACAACTTTTTAAATTTCATTTATATAAAAAAAATAATAAAAATACAACTTTTTAAAATCACACTTTCTTTCCTAAAAATCACCTCTATCACTCCACATCATCACTCACCACTCCACCCATTTTCTATCACTCCACATCATCACACTCTCTTTCCTAAAATCACACTCTCTTTCCTAAAAATCACCTCTATCACTCCACATCATCATCACTTACCCAAAACCACTCCACATAGTCTTAAGATTAAGAAAAACACCCATAATTTATTATATGTAGTATATATTACGTATGTGCCACATCATATTTCATAAATTTATAATATATAGTAGAACATCGATAAATTAATACTCGATTAATTAATAAACTATTTAGATTAATATTTTCTGTCGGTCCCAACTTGGGGAAAGGGTGCTAGATTAATAATTTGCTAAAATTATAAGATAATACACTTTTCATAATCTCTATAGACCCCATATAAAATATAAATTAATATTTCGTTATAAAATTAATATTACATGAAATGATTTATAAAGATTTCTTGAAAACAACTCAATTGTCTTTTGTTTTTGTTAAAATCAACTTCACATTGAATATGGTCTCTAATATTTCTTATCGTTGTAGTAACTTATGATGGTAATTCTTATAGTTCAACTATAAATTATTCAAAGTAATTGTCGTTTCATAACCTTTGTAAATAGATATTTTTATTATGCATTGTACAATAATTATATGAAAATTAAGATATTTGTAAATTGGTATTTAATTATAAATTAATAAAATATTAATTAGTATATAAATTAATAATAATTAATTTATCAATTAATTAAAAGACTTTGTTAGTACCGAGAGTATTAATTTATAAAGTTTCTACTGTATTAACAATATTTAAAAGTTACGCACACACAATAAACTCAATTAAAATTTGTATAAAAACTATATATTTTGAGATATATAATTAGTTTGTCAACATACATTCTTCACGCGTTTATTGGTTATCGTGAATTTTATTCTTTTTTATGTAAATATTTAATTATCATTTTTGGTAATTTAATTACAGTTATTCTTAATAAACGAACGTTGAATGGAACAAAATGTAATGACCGCGTTTTACTTTGGGTTAATAAAATAATAATTAACTATCACGAAACTCACAAGATGCTACATTGATAAAATATAACTTAAGAACAATAAAATCGTATTAAATTATGTTATGCCGCTTTGAGTATTAGATTGATATATATAAATTCACTCTAAATGCATGTATATATGGGTTGACAAATTTATATATGAAAAAAAGTAAATGAAAGGATAGTTTATTCTTAATCTTTTAACATCAAGAAAAATATAATAAACACAGCTAAAATATGGATAAAAAAGAATATATTTAGGGAAAGATAAATTATTTGCTATTACATCTTCTTCTCGCGTTCTATGATTATTATAATTTTATTCTTGTTTGTTTTAATAAATATTTAGTTATCATTTTTGGTAATTAGATTATTTCTATTATGTTTAATAAACGCTTGTTGAATGGAACAAAATATGACGACTATGTTTTATTTTGATTTAATAAATTAATAACAAACTAACAGGAAACCAACGCAATGCAGGAGAAAAAAAAAACTTATGTACGATTATATTATATTAAACTATGTTTTCTCGCTTCAGGCAAGAATTCTCGTGTTCTTTCGATATCATGAATTTTGTTCTTATTTTTCTTTAGTAATTATATGTTTATCGGTTTTGGTAATATAATTATTTTTATACTTAATAATGCTCGTTGAATGGAACAAAATGTGATGATCATGTTTTATTTAGAGTTAATAAAATAATAAAAACATATCACGAAAAAACCTACGTAATGCAATTGTTCTACAAAATATATGAACGTCAGAATTAAAACTATGTTATGTCGTTTCATGCATCAGAA
This sequence comes from Senecio squalidus, assembly GCA_910822075.1. Classification (NCBI taxonomy): domain Eukaryota; kingdom Viridiplantae; phylum Streptophyta; class Magnoliopsida; order Asterales; family Asteraceae; genus Senecio; species Senecio squalidus. The sequence goes on along the minus strand of CAJVGC010000001.1, from coordinate 70,395,369 downwards.
TAATGAATATAAAATAACTCAAAATTTTAATTTAAAGTTAAATTCAAATTTATATTGTATTTAAATTCATATTTATATTGTATGTAAATATGTTTGGAAATAAATATGAAATAAAATGAATATTGGAGAGTTTAATCATTGTTAGAAAAATATGGTGAGACAAATAAATAACAACAAGAAAATAAATGGATAGTTTAGTAACTCATTTTTAATTATTTCAAAATTAAGAAAAAAACCTTAAATATATTATATATGATATATATTACGTATTGTGCAACATTGCATTTCTTTTATAAGCTCTTAATATATTAACAATAGTTTAAAGTTACTCACACACTATAAACTCAATTAAAATTTGTATAAAAACTATATATTTCGTTAACTTGTTATTATATCTTCTTCACGCGTTCTTTGATTACCATAAATTTTCTCTTATTTTTTTTAGTAATTATTTAATTATCATTTTTGGTAATTTAATTACTATTGTTCATAATAAACGCGTGTGGAATCAAACAAATTGTCATGATCACGTTTTATTTTGAGTTAATAGAATAAAAGTAGTAAACTAACAGGAAACTCGCGCAATGCAATGTTGATAAACTTAAAGTCATGAACAATAATATTATATTAAAGTATATTATATTGCTTCGAGCATGAGATTAATATTTAGAAAATCACTTTAAACTTAAAACTAAAATAAAAATTTAATATATATATATATATATATATATATATATATATATATATATATATATATATATATATATGTTTAGGTCAAAAATAACCAACGAACTTTTCAATTTGAAGCAATATAAAAAATGAAATTTGAAAAACCATATTATAATAAATGTATTTCATTTTACCTTTTAAAGTAAAAAACATGTAACTTGTTATCTGCTTGTCATCTTCTCCGGTAGTTTTCCGGCGACTGAGTTTTTCGGCAAACATTTTCCAACGACACCATTTTTCCGGCGACTAAATTTTTCTTTTTTGGGGTTTTTTCTTTTCGTCAACAATTTTAAAACATTATGTCCTAGTATAATTTTAAAACATTAACCAAACAAATTTTTCTTTTCAGGCAGCCTCTCCTCCACCAACAACATCCGACCGACGCATCCTTACTTTCACCACCACCGCTAAATTCGTAAGAATCACAGTGGAACAAAACATAATAATGTATCCCAATTTATTTACTATATAAAAATAATGATACGAAATTCATCTTCGATTTCTATTTATAAGCTGCAAGAAATCATTGTTAAGTGTACTTATCATAACATCGACATTGGCAGAAAAAAAAAGAAAAAGAAGTGTTGTTTCTCACTCTACATATGCATATACCTATTATTAAAACCTACTAAAAAATAAAAAATAATCAAAATTGGAATATTTAAGATTTTATTTGTTAAAATATGTGATGTTTTTGGCTGAAAATTAAAATGCCCTTTTGGTTAAAATTGTCTAATTTAGGATAAAGAGAGTAAGTAAATTTAACTTTATTTTGGATATCCAGTTAATTTGAGGTGATGATGGTGGAAGGAGGCTGGTCCGGTGTTGTTGAAACTGTGGAAGTGAATCCGTTTAAGATAGATGGAGAAGAGAGGATAATATTGAGGGTAGAATAGTCCTTACACATAAAAGTTACGTTTATCAAACAAAAGCTAAAGTGTAAAAATTAACTCCCCTTTTTTATCTCTAAAAGATTGAATTTTCCGACCTTGTTAGAATTAATGGTAACTAGAAAGCTACCCGTGCGTTGCACGGGTCGATTTTTTTTCCGTATGTCTTCTTTGGAGCCGGTGACTGCTTCCTGTGTAATCTGTGATCTTTGTTGCCGAAGTGTGTGGTTTTGGTGATCGTGTTTATTTGGATGTCGATAGTCCCAAGCAGTTTTGCAAAGAAATAAAAGAATATGGGTTAGATTGTATTGAAAGCAAATTAAAAAGGTTCGTTCTTTATGTATGTTCGGATAACAATATAATTCTGTAGTATAAACACGAGTTAGATATTCGCGTGGATATTGTTCAATCATGTAACGTCTCTATGTAGCCAGTTTAGATATTCATACATATGAGCAAAGACGATCCATGACCTGCATCATCCATTTACAATCAGACAGCTGAAATGTGATGAAATCTCATAAACTCAGAGCAACGAATAAATTAACTAAAAGTTAGGTATGTTAAGAATAAATTAGAGACAACATCGTAGCCCATTGTTAAGAAATACTACCAAAATCAGAGTCTGATATTTTGTCTCAATTCCAAGTCGTAGTCATAGCACCCGAGACCAATAACATTGTTGTCAACATGACGTGCTTCACCCTAGAAATGAAATATCAACCAAATATTATTTAGAAATAGTACTAAAAAGATTATATAATAATCTAATTTGATATAATGATTTAGGAGGGTTTAAGCCTTTAGCCATAAAAAAAATACAGTTAGGGCAATTTTTGATCCATTAATCTATTTTTATTGAGTTACGTTCTAGGTTTAACCCATTTGACCGACCCGTTAGATATAGTCGTACTCTAACTATATTAATAAGAGATATAAGAGACATTACCTTTGACTGGAATTTGCTGCATATATAGAATATGAAAGTGAAAAATAAGAAATGATCAGTGCCTCGATTATTGCAAAGCCAAACGACATCCACCATCTGGAATAAGGAACAAAATAGACAGGATTAATAAACTTTTTATAACCGTATAATGGTATAAAACAATGAAGCTACTTAAAGAATACTAATCTCTCTGTTTATCAAAAGTGATTGAACATACATATAACCCTTTATTTTCTCGTTAGCATCCAAGCCTTCTTTCCGCAGCTTCACCAATGAAGGAATCACGTAACAAAGTACCTGAGAACCAGTTCACCACAGCTATATTATTATAAATAATATTCAAACTTTTTCTAATAGAAAGAATTAAAAGGTTTTATGCATCAAACTACATTGTACGCGACTTTCGACCCGTTTGACCCATTAGAGATAAAACAAATGGGTTGTAAAACGTTACCTGCATAACGATTGACGCTGCGATTTGGGGACTGATTCCAAGTTGAAAGAGAGAAAGTTTAAGTTCTGGTGCAATCTCACCGAGTTCCTCTGCCATGTAAGAATATGACCTTTATGAGGACAGAAAAATGGGAAAGATAACGTGTATAAACAATTTGTTAAAATAGAGCACCTACAAAATACTTATGTTTTTTAATAGTGCTATGTCATAGTACGTAACCTGAATTCACATGAACATTAGCAAAAATAATCAAATAGCAATGGAACAAATATATAAGATGTTGAACAAAATTGCATAGAGAAGAAGACAAACCTATCTAAAACCTCGTCTTCACTAAAAGACCTCGTGAAAGAAAGTGCTATCTCGAGCCCAATTCCTTGAACGCCTTTCAAATCGTGGTCGTTTCCAACCAAAAGAGCCGTTGCTATTAAGTGGTTTCTTTTTAAGCCTAAGCCAGCTTCGATGTCTGACATGAGATAGCACTCAAATGGTTCATGTGTATTCACAGGTGTTTTTTAGTCGATTTTAAGTGATAATTTTCTAAAGGTGGCAATTTTGTTTAAAAACCCTTTTATCAAATATTTCCGGATTTTACACCAACACGCTGAATGCGAAATCAGCAATTCTGAACTTGAAAAGTTGGTCAATGAGACGACCAAATAGACCTTTACCTGAGAGCTGGGTTTGAGGTTCTTAGTAACACATTTGACGCCAAAAAGAAATGCGTCGCTATCAGAAGTAATACAAGCATCAACACGACCCTCACGTAGTTGTGCACAAAGTCCCTCCGCTTCTCCACTTGCTTTCAAAACCGGCATTCCAAAAATTTCAAGCAATTCCTATTACATATCGAGTCAACCGTTTAGAATCAATAATCTGATAAAAATCCATTTTTACACATCTTTAGCTAAACCAAAAAAACTGTGTAACACAAATAGTCATTTATACGATAAGAAAAGGGTACTAACCACACATTCTTGAACACATTTTGTAAACCTTTTATTTCTTTCAACAGAAGCACCATTTGATACCGGAAAGCTTGCAGGATCAATGCCATATGCTTGCAAAAACCGCATTATTCTTGCTTGAGACTCTAATGGTGACGGAGTTCCATCTGCCACAAATACCGGAAAAGCACCAAACTGCATAAACAACAAAAAAAAACTAACTTTCCAATCGGTTGACGCGATCAGTTAAGGTTTTTCACTCTATTTTTGTTGTCGAAAAACAAAACATATATCAAAGATTGAACTCTTTTTCTTAAAACGTTCAAACAAATTATCGAAAGCAGTTGGGAAATACCTTCTCCTTCGCCTGCAGGAGCATAAGCTAAGCGCCTTGAACGCGATTGCTGGTTTGGTGTTGCCTGATAGAAGTTACGCAATAAAACCAAACAATGATAAGCAATGACGATCATGACGATTTAATAAGAAGAAAATCTTACTAATATTAACCTGCAATTTGGGACGAAGTGCCTCTAAATGATTTTTGCTCTTCTGTGATACCTGCATTTGTTGCATTAAAAGTTCCGCTTAGGATCTTATTATAGTTTACACATATAAAGTGAAGAAATTCTCAACTTGAGGATGTTGCAGGGGATCACCATACACCTCAGTAGTACTCGTTAACAAAACCCTCGACGCAACAAAATTCAAAAGAATAAGTAACCCTAAATCAGTGAAGCAGAACACAATTTTGTACCCAACGAAAGCTTTCAGTAGTCAAACTGCTAAATAGATCAAATAACAGAGCTTGTTTAAATAGGTCAAGTCCTACATATGAAAAACGATGAAACACAAAAATAAATGTAATAAAAAAATTATTTTTAGTGAAGGTGAAAAGAAAATGAATCTCATACCAACTATCTCTTCCGCCTGATCAATTTTGACAATATGAACTCCACCCTGTATACCACTCGTAAACTTCCCTACACCACGTCCACCAGCAAGGATTTGGCTCTTAACGATCAACTGAATCAGAGAAAACATCGCTACCTATATAAACCCAAAACAAATAACGCAAACAGTAGAGTATACCATAGGTGGTTGCCAAAACTTACCTCCTTTTCATTTCGAAATGTCGTTTTTATGGCCTTTCTGACTTCCTCAACAGAAGAAACAGCAACACCTTTCGGAACATTAAGTTCTCAACGATGCAATCGAGTTACAAATAATCAAACAAAATCATAAAAACAAAAAAAATCACAAAATAAATTAAAAACTCAAAATCTCATCAACTAATGGATTAAACCTAATTTATAAACAAAACAATAACACAAAGAAATATATCAAATTAAACCTAAAAAAAACTGATACTCGTGGATATTGAGCGGCGGAGCTGCTGTTGTCGCCATTTTCCGGAAACGATGATCGATTTAGTAGCGAGCTTGTTTATTAATCGTCGGATTTAGTAGCGAGCTTGTTTATTAATCGTCGAACCATTTTTTCAAAAATTAAAAGCACAGACCAGTAAAGACAATGAAATTCGACAACAGAGAATACGAAGAAGACGCGTGGAAACGATTGCAGAAAGACAACATACAAAAACAACACGTGTAAAGACACGCGTAGGAGGAGAGAGACGAAGGTGAAGCAGATAAGGAAACAAACGCTGAAGAAAACACTGGACAGGGCTGGCTAAAAGCCCAAAGAAATCGGGTAAAAGCCCAGGAAGGGCACAGTTCCATAAGTTCCATCCAAATTTAATTTAGGATAAGAATGAAGTTTAGAAATTTTCATTTTGCACCTTGTTATATATATATATATATATATATCTTTTCTTTAATTATATTAGTTTGTTACAGAATAAGTCCAAAAGGTTTCCAGAAATAATCATTAATAAATATATAAAAAAGTAAAGAATTTTTTTTTTACCTTTATAGCAGGTAACCGGTCACAAATTTAAAATTATTTTTGATATTGGAACGAAAAAACGAAGCACATTGATTATAATAAGATGTTTCAAAGTCCGTTGCTTATAGTGCTAAAAATTGAAAAGTTCTTTGATAATTTTTGACCGTAACCATATATATATATATATATATATATATATATATATATATATATATATATATATATATATATATATATATATATATATATATATATATATTTATATATATATATATATATATATATATATATATATATATATATATATATATATATATATATAGGTATGTATGTATGTATGTATGTATGTATGTATGTATGTATGTATGTGTATGTGTGTGTGTGTCTGAAGATTAGTCATTAGAGCACCCGGAGTGATAATGAGCCACAATGTGGGTTGTGGAGGTTGTGGGGAAAAAGGTGATGACGTGGCAGTGAGAATGTGGGTTGTGAGATTGTTGGGTTGGTATGATAAGGAGGGTTGTGGAGGTTGTGGGAGTTTAATTTTTCTTTTTTTTTTCTTAAAAGATTTAAATAAAATAAATAATACATTTTATTAAAATAAAAATACAATACAAAAATTAAAAAAAATACAATACAATTATTAAAAAAAAAAATACAATACAATACAATTATTTTTATTTTTAACAATTAAACAAAATAAATAAAGCATTGTATTAAAAAAAAAAATTGATAACAAAATGTCAAGTTGACAAGTTCTAATTTTATTAAACAAAATAAATAAAATATTTTATTAAAAAAATAATAATTTGATAACAAATTCCATAGTTTTTAGGGTTACATGTGACTATTTAGCATCTTTCTCAACACACTTTCCCCTTCTCCCTCCTCCTCTCTCCTCCATTTTACCTGCAAACAAAGAAAAAAAAAAAGAGGGTCGGACTGTTGAAAACAAGAAAAGAAAAAAAGAAGTGAAAGAAGAAAAGAAAAAGAAGAGAAAGAAGAAAAGAAAAAAATAAAAAAAATACCAACAACGAACCGTTATGCTCACAACGGCCGCTCCAGAACGAAACCACAACGAAGGAGGTCGGAGTGATAACGGGCGTTGTGCTCGTTGTGAGCTCCACAACGAGCCAACAACCCCCCCCCCCCCCCACACACACACACACACACTCCGGGTGCTCTTAGAAGCCACAATTAACATCCACTTTTTCCACTTTTTCATCCCTTTTTCGACGAGAAAAGCTGCAAGGAGAAGGTTAGAAGCATTCGATCACGTTAGAATCCACGATTAAAATCCAATTATAGTGTTTGAAGATTAGTCATTTTGGTTTGTCTTTTTAGTTTAATTCATACTCAACATGTTTATGTTTATTACTTGTTTTGTTGAGATCTTTCAATCTCTTATAAACTAATTCAATAAAGTGTGTTCCTTGGATTGTCTAGGTTGATATTATGAATCGTTAAGTTTTATGTTGAAGTAATTGGTTTTTCTATTATTGTTAACGTTTAATCGTAATGTTTACTTAAAGTTATTAGGTTAACTACTTAGCGTGACTTATACATCTATATCATACTAGCGTTCATATAGGTTTATTAGTTATTTATAATTGTTTAACTTGTTACATAGTTATAGCTTGAGACTTAATTGAGATAGACTAAGAATAATAGTAACCTAATAAATCAAACGAACCAGACAATTATATCAAATCGAATAATTGAGACTTTAGTTAATTCATAGTCGTCAGATTAAATTGTTAACAATAGTGAAATTAAAGCACAAATTAGGGTGGATAAATCAAAGATAGCTGTTGATGTACGACGACGATGTCCGTACCATATTTCCTTAATTTGTAGGATTAGACAACTCTAATAGGAAGTCTAGTTAATTTAGAAATCACAGTTACCAGTTCAACACAATCTTATATCATAATTCAATTGAAACGTTAAATCCAAGTGAACACTGTTTCTTTATCTAAATATATCTTTAAAACATTTCCAACAATCTTTTTCATTCACAATCCACTTAGTTAATTGATTGTTACTTGTTTTAGTTAATTATTTAATCGAAATACATTCTCTCAGAACTAAAACGTCCCACTTGTTTATTTGATTTTACTAGTTTAATTAATAATTTGAAATAACGAATATTAATACATGTTCCATAAGTTCGATCCGGACTTAGTAGATCTATACTAGAGATGGCAACGGGGACGGTTATGTCGGGTATTGCATTTCCCATCCCCATAACCAGATCCCCACCCCCATACCCATAACCGTAACCATCCCCAACGGGTATTCGGAGAATTTTCCCCATTACAAGTTTTTGAACTTTTATTATAAATAACTTCACATTATGTAACTACCAACAAAAAAAACATAGGAATAATAATAAGCAATACTTCAATCGCCAAAATAGCAAAATTTATACGGATATATATATATATATATATATATATATATATATATATATATATATATATATATATATATATATATATATATATATATATATATATATATATTCGGGTATCCATCGGGGCCGGTTTTGGGTACGGTTATGGATACCCGATAGGTAATACCATCCCCGCATCCATCCCCGATTTTTGAATTCGGTTATTATCCGTCCCCGTCCCCGTCCCCGATCAATTCGGGGATTTACCCGGTCAACTCGGATTCGGTTTTCGGGTCTCCATCGGATACGGTTTTTTTTGCCATCTCTAATCTATACTAACATATGATCAGGTACAATACATGTATGCGTAAAATATGAGTTTAAACTATTCATTAAAAAGAATTAGATATTACTATTTATTACTTGATAATTATTTGTTGGACTAATCGGGTGTTTAAAGTTACAATTTTGCAGAAAATTTACACAGACCTAGTCAACCGACGGCTGATATAAATCAATCGACGGTTGAACTTACCCAGCCGTCGGCTAATGTTTTCCCGCCGTCGACTAACTTGAAGCTGTTGGTTTATTTTTCCGTTTAATTGTAGTTTTACTTGCTCGTTTCGTTTAATTTTCAATTTTCACGTGCTATTGACATATTATCTCATGTTCTCCCAGGTAGTGCAGCAACACCTCAACCCATAACCAGCTTTGAAGTTCATAACAACCAAAGCTTCGAATCTGATTTTATGCCACCTTCAGACGTAGAAGATAAGATACTTTCCGAAGAGGAAAAATAAGAAAAAGCAACTTCCGAATCAGAAGAGAAGATATTATCCGAATAGGAAGTTGAAGAACAAGGAAAGTCCGAAGCATGATATGAATCTTCCAAAGAATCGGAAAACGAAATGGTTGTCAACATTGACCTAATTTCTATGGTGGAGTACTCTGCTCTTACTCCGAACGTTGGAGCAGGAGTACCTAAACCATCAATCACTCGTGGAGCCGAGTTCCAATTGAAAGGACAATTTCTCAAGGAACTTCGAGAAACTCCCATCAATGGTGAAGAAAATGAAGATGCTAATATTCATGTTGAAAAGATCATTGATTTTGCTGATGCTTACACAATTCCTCGTGTAACAAAGGATAATATTATGTTGCGAGTGTTTCCGATGACACTCAAGGGACATATGAAAAAATGGATTTGGAATAAACCTACAAACTCAATCACCACATGGAACGATTTAAGGGAAACATTTTTGAAGAATATTGTCCACCATCAAAGACTTTAAAGATGATTGATGAGATAAGATCTTTCACCCAATAATTGATGAACACTTTACTAAGCATGGGAGCATTACAAGGACATGTTAAACAAATGTCCTAAACATGATCTCAATAGTCAACAAGTGATCAAGACATTTTAAAAGGGAGTTAATCATCAAACTCGAAGTGAATTAGATTCTGAAGGAAAGATTCAAAAGAATATTCCCGCGGATGCTTGGGCCGCCATCAAAGGCCATGCTAAGCATTCAAAATTGTGGGAAGATAATGGTAAAGGTAGAAGGAAATTACCGGATAACAACGATGACCTCGCTGCAATTACCGCTAAATTGGATAGCATGGGACGAGACATCAAAAATTTAACAAAGAAGTCCATGTTATTCAATTCGGTTGCGAGGTATGCAACGAATATCACTTAACGAAATATTGTCCTAACAAGGATGAGGAGGAAGTTACTGAAGAGGTAATGTTCCGAGATTACCAAGGAAATAACAACAATTACCTTCAAGGAGGAGCCAACAATGGTTATTGCAAGCCTTACAACCACAATTAGAGAAATTCCAATGGGCAAAAACCATTTAGGCAAGGACCACCGGGATACTTTGCAAAGGATGCTCCAAAAGCACCTTTTCCACCAAAGGATAAAGATTTGCATGAATCAATGAAACAAATCATGAACACGAACAACCAAATGATGAATACAAGTAATCAATTTATGCAAACGACGATTAAACGAATGGATGACACGGTTTCCATCCTTCGCAATAAAAGTCCTTCAATCAAGCAACTTGAAGGAACCATGGGGAAAATGCCGAAAGTTTTGAAAGAAAGGTTTCCAGGAAAACTACCAAGCTTCACGGAAACCAATCCTCGAGATCATGTGAAAGCAATTACCACCGTAAGTGGTAAAGCTCTTAACTCTCCTTTTACCAGTGTTACCAACGAAGTTTTTCCTAATTCTGAGCAGGTTAAAGATGAAGAAGAGTACGAGAATGCAGAAACGAAAAAACCCATTGTTGCTGTTACAAACCAACCGCCGATTGAGACTCAATCTGAGACTGTATCATTTCGGCCGGCGGCTGAGCCCCTGATCTCGAAAAAGTTCCAGGCAACTACGACATCGAAGGCGAAAACCACACCGGTGGTTAAGGAATATACTGCAGCTATTCCATATCCCGCTGCTTTGAAGAAAGATAAAGAAGTTGTGACATACCACAAATTCCTCGAGAATATGAAGCAATTGCACATTAACATTCCGTTTAATTGCTCAAATCCCAAAGCATGCGAAGTATCTAAAGGACCTTGTAACGAATAAGAGCAAGTTTGAGGAAGCTTCTAAGGTTACAATGTATGCCCGATGCTCGACATTAATGCAAAACAAGCTACCTCCAAAATTGAGCAATCCATGCGCTATTTCTATCCTTTGTCTAATTGGTAATTCGACTGTGAAAAATGAATTAGCCGACTTAGGAGCTAGTATTTCTTTGATGGCATATTTCATGTATGCTAGACTTGGTTTAGGAAAACTAATTAAGAATTAATATATTTTAACTTATATAGAATAGAAAATAATCAAAGTTATATATTTATACCTACTATAATTATTATTTCAAAAAGTGTTCCCGTAATCAAAAAACAAACCAACTAGAGTAGATTTGTGTATATTCAAAAATATGAAATATCAAAAGATTATCTATCAATTAATTTATTATTTTAAAAAACAAACAAAAAATAAAATAAAAACAAAAAGTGAAACCATGTGACACTTTACCGAAAAAAACCAACCTTTTGACAAAACTGTTCAACTCTTTCTTTTTCCTTGCAAACAACCTGCAAGTTTCAGCATTTAAATCTTAATCTTCAAACTTGAAACAGGTTGAATTCTCAACCCTTTTGTGACTCTATCGACCCGTTCAAAGTTAATTAGAATAACTTTACCATCCCGTTTGAGCCATTCTAAGGTTTAGAAGACACCCAAATCAACCTATTAATTCAAGAAACTTACCCAAACTAACACGATTTTATCATTTCGGGTTAGTTTTGCCAGGGATACACCCACCTCACTCTCCTTTTAACTTTTATCTTCCTTTAATTTAATTTATTTTTATTTTTGTGGAATTTTTCTTTTTTCAAAACTTTTTTTTTCAGATTTTTTTTTACAAACATATGATGAAACAAAATTTTCTTAATATGATGCAATAAAAATAACGATAATGCAATAACTATAATAATATATATATATATATATATATATATATATATATATATATATATATATATATATATATATATATATATATATATATATATATATATATATATATATATTACCTATAATATAACAAAATTTTAACGATGATTCAATGATGTAAAAATCGATTAACATCGTAATCATATAAAATTATTGCAATATTAATGTAATAGTGATTTAATAATTTAATTTGATTCAATAAATATAATTACAATGCAACAAAATTATTTACATACATTTCAACACAATTTACGAATATGATGCAACAAAATATACATATGATGCCAATACAAATTTGATGCAACGAATTTTATGTAACATAGATATGATGCAATAAAATTATAACTAGAAAACAAATTTACCAATTTTTTTTTCGTTTTTTAAAATATATATGTCATGACCGGTCTCATTTTAAAAAGAATCAAAATTTTGATTTAACAGTGAAATGTTTTAAGAAAAAAATTTTACGCAAAAGTTATGGTTGTTTGAAAATTTTGAAGGTTTTTTTTTTTAATGTTGTTATGGAAACCCACTCTTACATAGAGAGTGTCTTACTCTCCATGGGAATTACCCATTTTACCCTTTTTAGTTTTAATTAATTAAAAATTATCACTATCAATTTTAAACTTTTATTTAATTAATCAAAGGCTCACAATCTTTTCTATTTTTTTCTCGATAATATACCTTCTCACCACTAATTATAAAATGAGACCTGTCATGATATACCTATTATAAAAAACGAAAAAAAAAAAAAAAAGTTTAGTGGGTTTTTTTAGAAGTGTTATATCCTTTAAATAAAAAGGTGAGTTTATAATTTTGTATTTTTCAAACTAATTAAGAAAAAATCAAAAAAAAAAGAATTCGGGTTTTTTTTTCTTCTTGTTCTAATTTTATTTTATCATATTTGTATTACACAAAGTTCGTTGCATTATATTTGTATTGCATCATATGTATAATTTGTCGCATCATATTTGTAAATTATGTTGTGTCGTATGTATGTCATTTGGTTGTATCATAATTATATTTATTGTATCAAGTTAAATTATTTAAATCACTATTATTAATATAGTAATAATTTCATACGATTAAAATGTTAATAGAATTTGATATCATTGTATCATCGTTAAAATTGTTGCATTATAAGTAAAAAAATAATAATTTATTATAGAGTTAATTACATGGATCGTCCCTATGGTTTGCACCATTTTCACCGGTCGTCCCTATAACTTTTTTATTACACCACTCGTACCTAAGTTTGAATTTTGTTGCCTGAATAATCCCTATTTTGGATATGCCGTTAAATGTAGCGTTAAATCATCTCACGTGGATGACACATGGGGGTATTTTCGTCTTTTACCTTTCTTTCAACCATTCTAATCTCTTTCATCATTAACTACTTCAGCATCCACTTCAACCTTTCTAATTTTATTAGATAACGTTCTTTACCGGTCAATGAATCAAATTCTTTATTTTTACTCTTTGGATATTACATTTTTCGTCTTTATCTTTGGATCTTGATAATGATCCCTTCCCGGAACTCTGCAAAATCATAGCACCATTAGTGTCTTCTGTATGTTACTTTAGCTTTGTCATTAAATCTTTGATTATGATTTTGACTTTGACTTTGATTTTTTCTTGAAATTGTTTTACCAACTAAACCATAAAATCAGGAATATGATCACATAATTCTATAAACAATATCATCATGCAAAATTAACAAAAATCGAAACAAATTCAAAAACTCACTTGATCTGTTCGTTAATTACAGATTCGGACTCATCGGTATACTTTTGACGAGCAAGCGATTGTTGAGGAACAGTAGGAACAAGACTGAGCTCCTTTTTGACGTCCTCAAACGGTTCAAACACGACTCCGGTAATCGGCTTACTATTTGACGCGCCGCCTTTGGCAGCCGAGCAAACGACGGCGGGCGGTGGTGAAGCGGAGGGGAAGGAGAGAGTGGAGCCGGTGAGATTGTCTCTGGTGACAATTTAATTATCATTGAATTTTTGGTATTCAATTTAATTATCATTGATTTTTTGGTATTCAAAGGTTTGACATGTGTGTTTGAGAGAATCCATATTCAACTCTTCTAATTTAGCTCTAGTAAATCTCATAGAACGAATCCATGTTCAACTCTTTTAATTTAGTGAACAAATTAACAATAATTGGTGTTGATTTTTAAGGATCGGAGATTTTCTGAAAATTAATTTGAGGTTTTGGGGATTTTTGTAATGGAAACATTAGAGTGGGAGAGAGAAAGGTAAAAGGACGAAAATACCCTCATTTGTCACCCACGTGAGATGACTTAACGGCTCAGTTAACGTCACATCCAAAATAGGGACTCTCCAAGCAACAAAATTCAAACTTAGGTACGAGTGGTGTAATAAAAAAGTTATAGGGACGACCAGTGAAAATGGTGCAAACCATAGGGACGACCCATGTAATTAACTCTTTATTATAGTTATTAGATCATCGTTAAATTTTTATTGCATCATATTAAGAAATTTTGTTACATCATATAAAAATTCAAAACATCTTATTTAATATTTCTATTGAATAATACAAATAGACTATTTTAATATTTTAATTGGAAAAACAAACGAGGCCATAATGTCTAAATTTTAATATGACTCTACCAAGAAAGACCATTAAAAAAACCACCTTCGGCATATGACGTGGCGAGCTTTTGTGGCATAAGCCGGAGGTACCAAAACCATTTACCCAAATTCCGGCCAACATGTTTCCTTTTCGGAGGTACCAAAACCATTTACCCATTTACACAACTCTATTGACCGGATATTCGGCCTTACGTAAGTGAACCCTCCATTGGCTATATTGGTTCCTACATCAGTTGATTTTCAAGAGTAATGGTGGCATGTAATCTGAAAATCTGCATCTGGATAGAAATGTGGGAAGGGATCCCTGAACCACATGACATCGGCATTCTGTTAGAAGGAAAACTAACAGAATCGATAATTCACAATATATAAATGAGATCATATATTAAACTGTCGTAAATTTTGTCTCAATTTTGGACGTTATATAGTGTGTCGCTATACCCGTCGCTAAAAAGCACTATTTTTTTTTGTAGGGCATTGCTCGTAAAAAAATAAACATAAAATTAGTATTACACTTTTATTTACTAGTGTAATTACTAATAATATCACTTATAAACTTATAAAAGACGATAAATTATTTTTCCTGGGGCTTAGAATTACGTTAGGTCATTTTTGAGTCCCTAAACATGTAGAGGCTTTGTGCGGTCGACTACCTCGCAGACCGCTATCTACATTATTTACAACAATTAAGTGAGATGTATGCCAAATATAGTCAATTTAATAACGATTTTATTCTGAAAACAGAAAATATTTTGTAAAGCAACATTACAATGAAACCAGAAGTAGAGATCGACTTATAACATGACTTATAACATAAAATAGTCCAACTATAGTATCGGACACCCAAAGGAAATAAAATAACAATTATTCGAAAACCATAAAACTACCCATAGCTAAAACAGACTTGAAGTAACCAAACTGAAATCCGAAATATCAAAAGTACTTAGCAAAACCAAAATCCGCGTTGATTGAAATGCTGCTCAGATGGCGCAACTACTCCTCCTGTTGCTGCTGAAGTTTCGAAGTTGAAGGCTTACCTCTCACTTCCATAGTCAAAGTGTCCACTACCAAAACCATTACCATAACCATAACCATAACCATAACCATAGTAGCCGTATTGCTGGTTACTGCCACCGTCATTCTGGTTGATAGTAGATGATCCAACACCATTGTAGCCACTTACTGTATTCAACATTCCAGTATCAAGACTAGTGTTATGCATAGCTGGTGCCGAATGAAGAGAGCTTGTGTGATGAAGTGCAAAACCACCGCCCGAAAATAAGTTTGAACCTTCCTCAGCTCCATAAATATTTCCACCGTCTCCCATAATGTTCATATTTTCAAGAGTCATATTGTTTAATGGGATTTTGTCAGTTAGAAGATCCGCATAGAACCTTGTATCTGAACTTTCATGAAATCCATGTTCGTTTTGTTGAGTTAGTGACGGAGAAAAGAAAGCAGGAGCATTCTCGCTCATGGGAAAAGGATTGGTTATGAGGCTGCCATAATCTGCACCAAATTGGCCCAACTGAGACTGGTAGGAGTTGGACGGGTTCTTGATTGAGAAAAAATCAGAACCAATGAGGGTGTTGACGTCGTCTGTGGTGGTCATTCTGATTGAGTTGTCTCTCAATTCGGACGTTGGTGGTGGTGAGGTGGTTGAGCCTATGATACTGCGTCTGTTGTAATTGCTAGTGACTTTAACCGAGCCATCTCCCATGTAGAGCGTTGGTGAATGTTTAAATGAACCCTCATGCTGGGTTGCCATACAATATTTTTGGTGACTAGTGAGGTTGTAGCCACTGTAATAAATATATTTTGGAGATTGAAAGATTCAGCATTACAAGTAAATAAATATATTCATAGGTATAACCAAATACCTCTCTAGACATGCCATTTTGGTCGGGTCGTTTGAGAGGAATTTTTTTTCTTCAAATAAAATTACACCGAAACTAATCAAATTAATGAATTTAAGATCTATATTCCAAAAGTTTTCATTTTTGGAAAAAAAGTATAGCAAGATCCCATTTATTTTGTTTTGAATAAGCAAATGGAACTAGATAATAATGTACCGTGAAAACCTAGCGCCGCAATGACATATATAGCTCTTTTTGCGGCAAGTCTTTTGATGTGCTTTTAAGTCAGTCTCGACACTATACGCCTTGTCGCAAGTATCACACTTATAATTCTTCTGATCAGTATGTTTCCTTAAATAGTGTTTTTTGAGACCACCAAAGTCTCCTAAGGTACGACCAGGCTTGTAGTAGGTACAGGTTGGCTCGGGGCACATATACACCTTTTTTGGCACCGGATCTTTTGGTGTTCTTGTCCTGAGGGAGTAAGGAAGATTGTGGCATCGTCGGTGAAGAGTCAAATTTTGTTTTCTTGCAAAACGTTTGTAGCATACCTCACAAATATGCTTGTTTGGATCAAGTATATCTGTTGGAGATAATGCCATTACAAGATTCGCATCTGGATCTATCATCAACGGAGAAAGATGTTCCAAATAAGAAAATAAGTTTAAAAGTTTAAAAAAATTAACCGTGCACATCAACCGTATCCAATGTGTATTTATAAGCTGTCTTATAAACCAAGAGATTGTGCTTTTAAAGTGCAAACTAGGACAAAGGTGTACCATGAAGGGAAAAAAAAGCGCGAGATTAATATGTGTGAAATAAATAAAACAGTAAGGAACTTGCCTTGCTCAACGGGAGCAGGAACCGTTGATCTTATGATGTTCGGGTCTTGTTGAGAGTTGATCATTCGCTCCATATGATCTGCCACTGCTCGTTGGTTGGCACCATTGAACGACTTTGATGAAGAAGATGATGAACCTGAAGCCATACCTGCTTAATTTTTGACACTCTCTTCACTCCAATATGGGTGTCTATTTATAGATAAAGGTAACACATATCGTTACTAGCTGGACGTATTGGCTATTGCATAAAATGCAAGTCGTGGCAAGAAAAGTTCTCTATTTTTCGAAATCTGCCATCTAACAATTTTGCTCTAAGCACACGTGCCACTTTGAATTCATGCTGGGTGTGTAAATAATGTGAACCTTAGTATTTGATCATGCTTTCTAACAACTCAGTCTTACATAAGTCAAATATTCTTCTAAAACAATGGCCCACACACCTGAAAACATAACAAGACAAGAAATGGAAGGTTTGGTTGTGCATATGCATACGCTAAATAGCTACATTTAGAAAACTTTATAAGTCATGCACAAATGAACAAACATTAGAAACCAATATTTTACGGGATAAATGTTTGAAAAGAAATCAAAATATAACGATAACTCTATAGTATATAGAGTTGGTTTCAAATGACAACCACTCAAATATTTAAAAACCATAACAATCATTTTTTAACCATTTATTTAACAAAACATATTCCATTCTTAAAAATAAATATCTCTTAAATTATAAACTTTTATAAAATAAAAAATATATCGTTCGAACCGGTATTAATTTCGCTTTTGGAAAAATATAAACATTTTAAATTTTGACGACCTTTTTTTTATACATATATGTAAATTTTGAATTTTTCAAAAACTGCATATATACATTGATTAATACCATCTTATACACTTGTGTATACATCTGTATTCAGTGGTGAATATATGGTTAGAATGTATGTCACGAACTGGTTAATACACCGGTGAATAGAAGTGTATTCAGTTGTGTATTAATATGTATTCATCTATGAATATATGATTCAAATGTGTTTTTTGCGAATTAGCATATACACTGGGTGCTCGTTAGAAATATAATTAAATGCTTGTTCCAATGGTGTATTTAGTTTTTTCTATAACCTAGTTATAATAAGTTAATTTAAAATTAATTAACAATTTAAAATGGGTTTTAAGTGATTGGTTAAAAAGTGGTTTTTATGATTCATAATTATTTACTCGTTACTATTTGAACTCACCTCATAGTATGTATATGTATATGTCGAAACGAACTAATTATGTATAACATATCCTCAATATATAACGCGTAATATATGTATAACTTTATCAAAAATAAAATAATTCTAATCTTTAATATATATAATAAAAGAGGGACCTTAAATGACACATGACGAAGTAAGGTCCCTTGAATGGATTATTTTCTTTGATTTCAGCCGTTAGATCAGATTGATGATGTCATCAAAGACTATTTCTATTTTACACCCTTTTCTCTTTCATTTACATCTCCACTGAAATAAAAAAACATAAGTTTATTTTATTTATAAATCGCTCAATTTAGACTATGATTTACCATATTATTATTCTAAAATCTCCTCATAAAATATCAAAACATGTATATAAACGTAAAAGTATATATATATTATCTTAACTATAAGCAACATAGGTATAAACGTAAACGTATATATGTTATTATACGTATGACATTATCTTCTTATAATAACTTAAAATCTACATAAACAAAAATTTACGAGTCAAAGTTTATCCTGTATATATGTTATTATTCATATGACATTATCTTCTCATAATAACTAAAATCTACATAAACAAAAATTTACGAGTCAAACTTTATCTTTGTTCGCGCTATCGCGGGACAATAATCTAGTATGTTAGAAAACTAAGACTATTACGTACATAGTAACCATTGACAATGTAAGACAACGTAAGTTGTGTTGAAAAATTATGTTGATTTGTTTATACGCATTTGCTTTCAACTTCCCTTTGAAATTGGTATTCGTATGTGTCACAAATCATGGAAAACAAAATGTAATGTGTAGCCTATAACTGAAATTAGTTTATGTTAAATATGTAACAATATTAAAGAAAAATACTCTCTTCGTCCCATTATTATTGTCCTGTTTGACTTTTTTAAGTCTTTATTTTTCAACTTTAATTTTAAATATTTTTATTTTTGTTATATATTAGTTGGTGCATAGTATATGAATGGATTGAGTATTATATGTAATTTTCATTGGTATAATTTTCATCAATTAAATATATCATACAAATAAAAAAAGAAAATTAGTCAAAGTTGAGAAATAAAAACTTTATAAAGTCAAACATGACAATCATAAAAGCAGACTTGATAATATGTACCCCCTCTGTTCCAGAAAAACTGTCCACCTTTCTATTTACGTTTGTATGTTTCTAAATATAGATAACTAAAATGTAGAAAGTTCCTATTTTGCCCTTAAAAATTTTAACCTTTTTAAACTTAAAAAGTAACTGATGTCTTTAATACATGGACAAAATATGTAATCTAATGAAAAATCACTTCATTAACTGCATCTATATTATTTCGACCTTTTTTTATTTTCAGACATTTTTTGGAGGGACGGAGGGAGTATATGTTAACAAATAAGTGTTGAATAGAAAAATGAAAAACTTATTGCATAACGTTTTTTCGGTGTTACCTTTTTAAATTTATATATCTAGTTATTTTTACTCGTGTTTGCATGTTTTTATTAACTTTTATTTTTTTTTTAATTTAAAATTTTGTTATCATATGTATATATTTTTTGATGTAACATATATGTTGGAAAATTAAATAAATTTACTTTTTATTATAATTATTTGAAAACGTTAATATGAAGGTTATATATATATATATATATATATATATATATATATATATATATATATATATATATATATATATATATATATATATATATATATATATATATTAGCAAATAAGGGTTGAATATAAATATTTTCATACATATATATTTTTTGAGGTAATAGAAAAAGATAAAAAAAATACCAATAATTTTTTAAAAACCAAAAGAATCAATTTTCATTATCTATTTATTTTGAGTTCACTGCTAAAATTAAATTAAAGCTCACTTTTAAATTATTATTTGTAAATTAATTTATCTCGCAAACTGTTAATCGTTAGACAAAATATTGTACCGTTGCGATCGTTGTGTTCTCCTCTTTAATTAGAGCAGTGGTGGTTATATATACTTTCGACAACTTTTATTTTTTCGAATTTCGGATTTGAATTTTTGGAGGAAATAATGCTTGTTTTAATATCACAAGTCAAACTACTAATATCAAATGTGATAAAACTGTGATTTTATAAGTTAATTTTTCCAAAACCCGACAACTTTTTCCGTCAAAAGTAATCCAGTGGTTGCTCTATAAAAAGAGGAAATAATGCTCGTTTTAATGGTGTAATTTATTCGTATAATATATTTACGGTTTTTAAGATAATTCACTTTTAAACAAAAATAAATTAAAGTGGATTTTTTAAATGAAGGACTGTGATTGCTTTATTTGGTCTCAAGTTTTATAATGGTATTAAATGAACTCAACTATTGATGTAATATATATTAGCAAATAAGGGTTGAATATGAAAAGGTTATATATATTAGTATATTACAAACCGGTTTCTTATATAATTCCTTTTTAAAATTTAAATATATTTTTTTATAAGGTTTGTATTTTTTTTTTTTTAGTTTAGTTTGGTTTAGTTTTTAAAATTTTATGTTCTTTATATCAGTTTTTTGTTTTGCTGTTTGATGTTTAAACAAGATTTTGCTTGCTTGCGCGATGCATAACTCAATCAAGTAAATTATATCTATATGAGTTTTATTATATCTATTTCATCAAGTTTAAATATTAAGAAATTAATGATTTTAAAATATTATTAGCAATTATATGAATGATAGATTATCTTAATATGATAGAAACCTATTTTAGTAGGATCTTACGATCTAAATTCGATCTTATAATTTCAATCTTTTGAACATGAAAACGGTACTAAATAAAATTTCGATCTTAACAACCTTACTTAAATCATATATTATAAACATGATCTATTATAATTAATAATAATGATATCAAAAATAATTGAAGGATAAAAATATAAATAACCATAGTTTGAAGGTTAGAGTGGAAAAATAAACTTTAAGAATAGAAAAATAGTAAGAAAGATTGAACCCATGACCTCTTATGACAAAATGCTTTTATCAATTTTTTGTTTAAACATTTTTTTATATAATATTAAAAATGCCTTTTAATAAAACTTTACTTTGAAAATTTATATATAGTATAAGAAGAAAGGCAAATGAGAAATTAATTTTGATGAGAAATGTAAAAAAGAAAAATTAGGCTTGGGTCATGTAAATTTTTAAGTAACTCTCTTCTCTAAAACTTTATTTTTGTTATTTTTTTTATTTTCTCTCTTTTCAAATGAGTGGTTCATACTTATTTTAACCATTTTGTATTTAATTTCTTACCGAATTCATAACCCTATACTATAGTATGGGTTTATAAAACACATATTAAAAATTGAATAATTACATATTTTAATATAAAAAGCATTACAAATGACATGTTTTTGCTATACATATTATAATCCTTAAGTAATAAATTTAAACCTTAATTTTAATATGTAAAACACAAATAACATGTTATATTTGAAACTAGTTTATTTGTCCCGCCTAATATGCGGATATTATATTAAAAAATATATAATGTAAACAAAGAACATATAACTTATATAAAAAGATTAATAGAAAACTATTAGTCATGTAAATAAAATGATTATGTTAACAAATGTGAAGTTAAATAAAACATTTACTATGTAATTCGGAAAAAACCTTATTAACAATAAAATAATTATAATATATAAAGAAAACTAAAAATATTGCGTAAATAGGGGGAAAAAAAAACAGAAGATTTTTTTATATAATATGTTTTCCATTTATATGCAAAACACTCGTAAAACAATAATATAATTTTATTTTCTTTTTATAACATATATAAAAAAACTAAAAATATTGGGTAAATAGGACGAAAAAAAAAAAACATAAGATTATTTTATATGATATGTTTTCCGTTTATATGCAAAAAACACTTATAAAACAATAAAATAATTTTAGTTTCTTTTTATACTAAAAATGTGTATGTGTTTGAAGAAAAAATATGTTTTGTAATTTTTTTTGAATTAATTTAAAATACAAGTGTTAGATTATTTAAAGTAGAAAGGTTAATTAGTTTTATTTAATTATTACTATTTAAAATAAGGGTTAAATTATTTAAAGTAAAGGGGTTAAAATGAAATTATTAATGATGATATCATCAAAATGATTTAATGGTTCAAATTAAAGTTGGATTTACATCTAATGGTTACTATTATGTCAAGTGGAATTTTAGGCCTCTCTTTTATTATATATTAAAATACATGAATCCAAAGTAATATGTATAAGTTTTTTTTTCCATGGTTATCGAATATCCAAAAAAATTGAAGTTCTCCGAATCATATATATCTAAATACAAATTTGAAAGTTAGGTTATCCACATAAAAAGTAATATCCATTTAAAACCACCTCTCATGTAACAAACAAAAATTCGAGGAATTATAGTTAGGGTGTCAACGGTTTTGTCGACCATATCCGAAACAATTTGTCAATTATGACATACAATTCTGTTCAGCTGGTTTGAAAATAAAAAGTGCGTGCATCAGTGAGTTGAATCATAGCTACGTGATGATATTACCTTATATAGTTATATGAATTGTTATCTTTTTTCCATTTAAAAATCACCTCTTACGTAACAAAGGAAACAAAATTGAAGAGCCGAGATCTTGTAACGCTTTTGTCGGCCATATTAGAATGCATACAAATTCTGGTTAGACGGTTTCGATTATACACATAAATTGTGTGCATCACTTACTTGTGTCATATATACATTAGGATACACTATAAATAATCTACTAAAATATCTATTCACAAACTTATTACATTTTACTTTATCTTTTACACAAACACAAAAATGAGTTTACAATCTTCAACTGATCCCGATGTTACGTATTCGTCATCTTTTGAATCTGAATTGGTCGAATTTCTACTTCTGGCGGATCAAGCAATGACACAAACGGCGGCGGACGCAAATGAAGCGGAAAGTATGCGTCGGCATGAAAGAAAGAAAATGTGCTATATTAACCGCAATCGAATTGAACCGCAACAAACAAAAATGTGTTACGTCATTATTTCTCCGTAGAACCTTTGCCCGACTATTTTAAAATATTTCAAACAACGACCACATTGTACGAGTAAAATGGGTTTTAGCTGTTTACATAAATGCACGTCCGCTATGTGTATGATGGCGCATAGGATTACTCCGGACGCTTTTGACGAATATCTACAAATGTCAGAAAGAACATCATCTGAATCCCTAGATAATTTTTAAAAATGTATTATCCATATTTATACAAACGTTTATTTAAAAACCCTAACACACAAAATGATATTAATCGTTTATATCAACGACACGATGAGGTTCACGGGTTTAAGGGTATGCTTGGTAGCATCGACTGTTTGCATTGGCGTTGGGGTCAATGTCCAAATGCATACAAAGTACAGTACACACGAGGTGAGCATGGTCATCCAACAATTATGCTTACTTCGGTGTCGTAGGGTTGAACAACGATATCAATGGACTTAAACAATCGTCGTTGTTTCATGACATGCACAACGAACTCATCCCTAGATTACAGATTTTCTAGTCAACGGGCATGATTACACCAAAGGATATTACCTTGTAGACGGAATATATCCAGATTGGGCTACATTTGTTATAGCTCTTTCATACCCACTGGACGAACCGCGTCAAAAATTTAAACGTTTTCAAGAGAGTGACATAAAGGATATCGAACAGGCATTCGGTGTTCTTAAAGGTCGTTGGGGGATTATAAAGCATGTAACGAGATTTTACAAGTTGAACAAGTTGAGAAGAGTTATGTACGGGGGTATCATATTGCACAATATGATTGTTGAAGACAACATAAAGGCGATTTGTAATGTCGCTGAATGGTATGCTCCTCTGGTTACGGGTGTTAACAAAACTTATAACGAGAGAGTAAATGATCGTATCCGGATTAACAGAGAGATAAGAGACAGGGATACGCACATCAGACTCCGCGATGATCTCATGGCGTACATTCCGACGCTTCCGGAAGACTATCGAAAACGTTAGCTATTTTTATTCTATGCATATGTATTTTATTTTAGATATTGTGTTCTAACTTGATTATTATTAACAAAATGTTATTCAATTCTACTTAAATGTTTAAAAAATAAAATAAAAATTGTGGGACACATAACAACCAAAAACCATGGTTATCACTTCATTAAAATTCCTAAAACATGATTGTGGAATGATTTTGCTAACGTGAGATCAACAATCATTCCATAACTAAATTATTATTCTATATGATCTTAGAACAACAAGAAATTTGATTTCAATATTACATTAAATGAAGGTCAACTTGTAAATTGTAGAATGCCAAATAGAATTTCAATTACCCCTACAAAATTTGGTGATTATGCAACACGCGGCAAAACTAAATTCAATATCCACGAAGTTATTAATTACTCAAAATTGAAAACTGGACGTTTTAGTTTTGCTACATGTTTAAACAAAATTTTTTAACCAATCTTTTGTTTATAATTGATTAGATCAAAATTGACAAATGTAATGAATTTAGAAATGGAGGCCTTAAAAGAAATATGCATGGGTGTTGATTAAATTACATGTAGGAAGAAAGCCCATAGGTAGTAAAATATTTAAAATCATATATGTTGGAACTCAATCTTCGAACTCTATTTGGATCCTACATCTTATAAGTATCTTATAAGTGGCGGAATTACTAATATGTGTATAAGTATGCTGAAGAAACATAAATATAACCAAAAGATTGATATTATAACTCTTAGGTAATGTTGTATAATAAGAATAACATCATTACTATCGATTACAAAGCTTTAGACCGTCTTTTAGAAGTGTTTCGTTGGTAAGGATGCAGGTAACGAAACTCTTCTTGTGGGGATACGTGACGGTTGCATTAATGATCTCAATGTGAGGTATATATATATATGCAACCATAAATGACCTAAAGAGTTTCGTTGGCGAAACACCAAGAAAGAGTTTCACTACAAAACACAAGTGTTTTGTTAGCGAAACAATTCAAACGAAACTCTTTCACAAGTGTAGTGTAACACTTTTCAACTCGATCTAAATACAATGTAAACTACACGACACTTTAACTTCAAGTACAAGTTACTATCAATAAGCATTTATGCTCCAACAAACTCCCCATTTGATGTGGCTTGTAGTTTCGAAAAATATTCTTAGAAGGTTTGATGTCGTGAGATCGAGAGTTATTTCTTTAACTTCACCTCCGAGAAGTCTAGAACTTGGAGTACTCTATTTCTTCTAACAAATTATCTCCAACGATCTTTAAAGCATGAATCAACTAACTTGAACTTTTGATCACCGAGTCTTCATCTACGGCTTCATGAAGAAGGGCTTCGAGTCTTTAACTTCCAAGAAGTAGCTTTAACTCTTTGAGATCCAATCTTTACACTCTGTAAACCTGAATTATAGAGAAACATTTTCCAAACGTATGTTTTGTTCTTAAATGATAAAATCATTTAGCGGTTTTATAAGTAAATTAGAATTATGTTTGTTTATTTTAGTGGAGATGAAATGAAAGAGAGAATATACTTGTTGTAAGAAGATGTAGAATGAAAATAGTATTTGATATCATCAATCTGATCTAACGGTTGAAATCAAAGAAAATAATTCATTTAATGGACATTACTTCTTCATGTGACATTTAAGACCCTTCTTATATTATATATTAAAGATATAGTAAAATCATGTAAAAATTAAAAATAAAAAAATAATAATGTTCATTGACTAAGGTGCTGTTCTTTTTTTAAAAAAAAGTCTGAATAGGCTCTTAACTCTGACCCGGTCAGAGGTTTTAAAAAATTTGTTATTCTTTTTTTTTTTCAACCAGAGACAAAAAACCTCTTTTTACCTCTGATACAACCCTACATAAAATATCTCTTTTTCATCTCTGGTTAGGTCTTTTTTTATTTTTATTCCAGCCACCTACTAAAAAAATTCAACCCTAACATCCCTTCCCTGTTCTCTCTCTTCTTCTCGCCATTTTGGTGGCAGCCACCAGAGATCAAATCTTCTCGGACGCCTAAGATTTTCACGGGGATTCAGAGTTTTGATTCAGATTCAGATTCAGAGTTTTGGACCACCTCTGATTATTCAGAGCTGGTATTCAGATTCAGAGCAAAAACCTTTGGTTCAAAAGAACAACACCTAAGAGTAATGAGTCTTTTTTATAAATGAAATTTATATTTTAGGAAGATATATATCTATATTCTTACAAAACTTTAATATTACATCAATGTCATTGTAAAAATCAAAATTACGTTAATATCTTTCCAAAATATGAAAAATTCTCATATATATCAAAAATAATAAATTAATAATACTTAAATGATTTTAATATTTAAATTGTTCATCTAAATATTAACAAAATGATTTTAATATTTTAAATTATTGAATCAATCAATAAAACTAATCCAAATGCTTATTTAAACAAATATGTCAATGAAGAATCAAATACCGAATGAACTGAATAGATTAAATACAATGTAAAAATTGTTTTCAACATATATTACAAAACATTAATCAATCAAGGCGAAAAAGTTTTGCAACCTTTTTATTCCGGTTAATGCTCAATATAAAAATCAATCATTTTTAAATGTATATTACGAGTTTATGAAATTGAGATACATTGGTTAATGTTGGATTAAACCTAACATACTTGAGTAAAAAGTTTAATTTATATTTAAATGAATAATTTAAATATTAAAATTATTTAAATATTATTTATTTATTATTTTGGATATATATGAGAACTTTTCATGTTTTAGAAGGATATTAACGTAATTTTGATTTTTACAAGGACATTGATGTAATATTAAAATATTGAAGTTTTATAAAAACATAGATGTTCCCTATATTTTATACTAGAAAAAGTCTATTTAGGGGCCGTGTTTGCACCGGACGATCAAACAACTGGTATTTTTTATGAACAATAATAAAAAGAATTTTACCCGGTTTTCAACATGATTTTTTGTGTCACGGTTGACAGGCACGTTAAAAGTATGTATTATATTCAATCTTAATATTGTGACTAACTCGGAATGTTGATATGTAGGTTGAGTGTTATAAAGTTTCTTATTGTCAAAGCGGTAGAAAGGAAGTCGAGGGACTAGAAGTGAAGCAGAAAAGGCCGAAAAGACCTAAAGTGTAAAGATCTAAGTTCGAGAACAGTTATGGAATCTACGGTATAAAAGGCCCAGATTTAAGATTTAAAAACGCGAGAGGTCATTGGTAAAACTTATGACTTATTAGTCACGGATCTTACGATCTATTATCAACTCATTAATCAATCATGTTGTTTGAATGTCTTATATACGTTGATGAAACACTTTGTATGAGTATGAGTAATGTATAACTTGAGTATAAGTATGAAAAGACGATTAAAAAGAAAAGGAGCACAACACACAAAATGATGGGATATCGTGCCTAGAGGCTATACGTATCACTATGTATATATTAACCGTTGGTCCATCAGTTCTATGTAATATATCTATCTCATTGCACTAGTAATGCACTACAATGATACGGAACTAGTATTTCATCTTATCATTACTTTCTCTACAAAAGAATTACTACATAAGAGACTCGGGTAGAAAAACCTGCTGGTATCTTTACATCGAAGAACTAACCGGAGAAACACAATGTTAACTATCTGTTTCATCCCCCGTCTCATCTTCGGATATACCAAGGTGGTGACGCAAAGCAAGACTGAAATAGCAAAGTAAAAATAGGAATTATGCAAGAGATGAGCACCACCTTATCTTTTTTTTCTTCGGGATAATGTATACATCGACAACCGAAGTATTGAAATATCGTGTGAAATGGCTATCTTAAATTACAAAACTACCTCATTAAAAGTAATGTAAAAAGTTGAGGTCATTTTGTTTGTGTAAATGTACCAAACTGCTATTTGGGTGGACTGTTTGTCGGTGTTTATACTCGAGTGACATGTTTGTGACCTTTTTAAAATTACTTTGATGGCCTATGTATACAACTATACATTATCCCTTTACTTTTTTAAACTATCAACATACGCACACATCTGGTAACTGGTGCACCAAAAAAGTGAACTAATTGTGGAGGATTTATATGACCATACCTGCAGTTTTTAGGAGCACTCCAAGTTGATGTTAATGACGACTTCATACTAGAAGGAAGAGCCATGAAGTCTTTCCAATCTTGAAGCATGATCTTAAGATCGTGAACTTTGTTTTCCAAACCAACGCAGCAATTCGCATGCATTGTGCAGACTTTGTTCAAGTCTTTACTTGGTTCACAAAATCCACCAAAATAAGTTGTATCTAGAAACCGTAATGTCAAGTTGATATCGGTCAGTATAGAGTCAAACTTGATATTATTAAGTACATCCTGATCATGCATGTCTGGATGCATCGCTCTTGAAGAGTACCAGTATTTGTAAAACTCTATTGACCGGACATTAGACCTTACAAAACTAAACCCTCCATTGGCTATATTGGTCCCTACATCAGTCGAGTTTCCAGAGTAATGGTCACACGCAATTTGGAAATCTGCATCTGGATAAAAATGTGGGAAGGGATCCCTGAACCACATGACATCAGCATCCTGTTAGAAGGAAAACCAACAGAATCAATAATTCAGAACGCATAGTAGATGTTATAGAACATCTGATCAATTCTAGTTAACACAAAATTAGACATTGATAGAAGTGAATCAATGTGGAGGCAGTTAACCCATTGGAAGATCAACAAATGAGCTGATAACGGAAAGTTCAAAATATAAATCGGCTTTTGGTCTGTTACAATGACAAGAACATGATGGACTATTTTTCCACAGTTCATCAGCATACGATAAAAAAGCTTAATCTGTCTAACATACTGAATCACGGTGATTGTTTTCCCCGTTTATTGGTCTGGTTTATTAGTTAGATGCTCCGAGTCATATGGAAGTTATATTTTCAATCTGTATCTTCCACATGCCGCCGACTTCATTACTTAAACTAAACTACAAGGTACTTATACCAAGCAAATATACAACGCAGGTGAGACAGAGAGAGGATTACCGTAAAAAGAAAGTTGTATCCCATTTCAAGCACGGACCGCAAGAAATCAATCCGTCGCCACATCATCTTCAAGTAATCAGGAGTCATAAAATAGGCCTCCTGAGAGAAATCAACCCCCTCGGTGGTGAGGGCAAAGCAATGAGTGTGTACATGCTTACATCTCACAAACGCCTTCTGATCTAAAGCAATAATCACTAAATGATTTAAAAGTCTACTAGTCTGATAACCAGACCTAAAGCTTGCCAAAAAGAGATCCAAAATTGAATTATTTGGATCCGCCCAAGCCTCATTCAAAGTTGTTATAATAACTGTGTTATCATGCATAGAAGCCTCCTTTAAAACTGTTTCCAAACTCGTATCATCACTGTCCTACAATAACAATACATTTGACATAAAATTGGTCATGAAGAGTATTCTGTATGCTACTTTACACGTAACAAAACAATGACAGCATATTTGGTGTATTTAGTGTACATACATCATAAACATAAAAGGGAGAAAAAACAATTGAAGAATATATAACGAATAAAACTAAAACGATACAATCGGTCAAGCTGGAAAGTCATAATGAACTCTTAAAGTAACACAGAGGCAGCAGGCGATTCACCAAGTCTACAGAGACGAACTAATATGTCATAACTGAAATCGCTAACCTATTTTGTACTATGTAGAACTTCTTAACCTCCAAATTCCATTTCCAAATTACCTATCGCCCTAAATCCATCTACTTGCACCCTCAAAAATCAGTCACAGATGATTCACCGTTCAACGAGTTCATCAGAAACTGAAAATTCATTTCTAGATCAAAACTTATACCTACACCACATTTCCGCATTAACGTATTTATTAGTATAAATTTACTTCTAAAGTAACTTTCCACCTACAGATCAGAATTCATCTTTAAAAATTCAGTGCATCGTGTCATTATACGAATAATAAAGTTCCGCTAAACAATTTCTCAGAAATGACTTCCAATTTCGAACATAAGTCTCAAGTCCCCAAAAATAATAATATCTCCTATCAGTCTATCGCAACTAACTGCATTTTCTATAATAATCTAATTAGCTTAGCTCCTAATAGCAAAATTACACATACCGAAAGAAAACGTGTAATCACTAATAAACATATATAATTTAGTTATAAACATATGTAATAACCCGTCTCATTTACAATTATAAATTTTGAAATCACAACATGTATTAACAACACCTAATTTACAATTTGGTTCGGTTCTACTTCAAATTGAAATTTATATAAGAATTTACAAAGTGGCAAACGGGCAACAAGCCTGCGTCGCTAACCCTTTTTGGATTGCAAAGCCAATACGTTTAAAAACTACATCTGTTGTCATAACGTTGCTACACATAACCCGTTGTAATTATCAATAAAACATACCACCTAAATTACAATTAACAAATACTACCACCTTTCTATTTATTATCTGTTTTTAAATATACATAATTAAAAAATAGTTTATTAATTACAACTATCTTATTTCGACTGTTTTTTGTTTCCAAAGAATTATTTTTGGGACGGAATGCGAAACTAACCGCTAACGAGTCAAAGGAGACAGCAGAATAGAACAAATCAGTGGAAGAAATCAAATACTCCGGTAATCGGATCTGACACGTGTCAAAAGCTCTATTAAAAACAAGATACGAAAATACAAACGTTACAAAGAACAACGCGCCGGTACGAACACGATTAGCCACGGCGGAGGATTTAAATTCCGGTGCGAATACGATCATTTTGCCGCCGGAGTTATGTCGCCGGTCCGGTGGTTTTAATCTCATTGATGTAAGAGTGAGGACCGTTACCGAGAAATGGGGAAGAGTGTAGTTATGGTGGTGAGATAGAGATGTACAAGTTGGTATGCGTAGAGTACAAGCTTGGTGGAGTGGGAGTTGTCGGTTACTACATATTTTTGTATGAAAACTTTGGGTACGCCACGGAACGACGTCGTAAGGATAAAGTTTAGTTCTTCACGTAAATGCAAATGGAAGTAATTTGTGTTTTTCTGTATTGAATTAATAAAAAGTGATTTAACTTAACTACAAGTAAGAGCGTAAGACTATAGTTTAATTTTTTTATTTTACGTATTATGGTTGTAAGATTGATTGATTGATGGATATGAAATTCGTCGATAGACAAATTTTAAGAAATAAGATTAAGACGTTTAATAGATCATTCAATATATTATCGTTACATGAATCATAATAGTGGAGGGTGGCATGAGCAACATCGTGATATGAGGATTTGAAGAGTTGTACAGGAAAGATGGAAACAGACAAAGGTGCTCCTCTCGAATAGGATTTTTATATGTTTTATGTTGACTTAAATTGTCGTCGTCTAGATTGTTCTGGTCAAAGTAAAAGTTTAAGTTATTCATTTAAGTGCGAAATAAGACCTCAATTATGATGATATTTTTAGAGTGATTACTTTTTGTTTATGTTATGGAGTCTCCACTCCATGTTGAAAGCCTTTTCAATTACCATTAGCGTTAATGTGACAACCGTCAAAACTCAGATCGAGAACGCTAACTTATAACCTCGATACGAATATTTGTTACGTGCTATAACTAACTTTATGTGTTACGTGGTTACGTAAACATAACTCTTTAAGCTAAGCTCGATGTAACTCATACAAAAACTTTTAACGTAGGTTTACGTTACTTAAACATAAAACGTGTGTGTCTCGGAATCGAAGCCGGAAATCGGAATCAAAGCATTAAATGAATCCTTAGACCAAGAAAACACTTAATGAACTTGCCTAAGTTCATCTCAAAACAAATCGTAAACTTTCAACTAACAAAGATGCTTAACGATAACACAAACGAAAAACGAAAATCTCTGAAAAACACCCAAATGCGCCGCATCTGGGGTCCAGACCAGCAATTTTGTAAACTTTTGTAACTTATCTAAAACGAGCCCAACTCTTTGGCTCCGGTTTAAACTAGTCCAAAAGCCCTTTTATGGTCTAGTAAGTTAACTTAAAACACCCTCACAACTCTCATTTGGTCACCAAACACACAAACACACCTACACACACAACTAAGCTCACTCTCTCTCTCTCTCAATTCAAACACTCTCCAAATGCTCTCTCTTTTCTTATCATTTACAGAGATTAAACACACCAAAAATCACAGAAAATCACCATAACAAACACCTAAAAATCGTTCCATAATCAAGAAGAAGGAAGGAGCATTCATCTTTTGGGTCAAGAACACATTTTTCACCCATTTGAAGCTAGGATCTCCAACGTATCATCATCCACCTATCTCTATTCGGTAAAAACTCTTAGATCTTCTGTTTTTACTAAGATAAACCATTGCATGTAAGATCAAACTCATAAAAACATATTTTTATAAAGATTTAAGGTGATTTACATAATAAAACGGGTTTTTATAAAATGGATGTTTAGATCTTTGATTTTGTCGTTAAAGATCCAAGAAAAAATGTAAACTATCAAGTATTTTGATGTTTTAACTATTGCATGTCGAAATCTACCATCAAGATAACGATTTTCGCCACAAAAAACGATTTTGGGAACTGACCAGGCACTGAATGCGCCGCATCTAGTCCCTGATGCGCCGCATTCAGGGGTCAGGTTCCCCGGAAATCGTCGTTTTCGCTATAAATCGCAATCTTGAGCTTATTACTTAAAACCGTTTTAAAGAACCTGTAATAAGCTTACTTGAGTATAACGTGACTATTTGAACATGTTAACATACTATTATGATTGATGAATTAATATAATTAGTGTTATAAAAATTGTTAAGCGGGAAAGTGTTGAAAATTGGATTTAGAAACTATAGCGCGGAAGCGCTGCCCGATTTTTGTAAAACAATTACAAACACTTATAACATAAACATTTCGTTGACTAACGATTGTACAAACTAATAAATAATGTTACTTACGCCAAAACAAGGTATAAAATAGGATTCCGGTGATTCCGAGTACCTTTTGAGCAATTCCGAGCACGCTAGGAATCTTCGCAAACAGTGAGTTACAAACCCCTTCTTTTACATGCTTTAAACACATTTTGGGGTGAAATGCGAGTCTGAAGCTTAAACACTACATTTAAGCTGAAACAAACTTTGAACAATTAACGAAACGATTTGATACTTGAATACTATTACGAAACGATTTGATACTTGAAAACTATTACGATACGCTTTGATACTTGACTACTATTACAAACAATATTTTGCCAGCACTGTTGATGGTTTTGCCAACAATGTTGAGGATACAAACACTAAATTGCCAATGACTAAACATCGATCGTCATGTTGCGGACGTTGTACAACATGGACGTGAGATACCATACAATTCCCATACACTCCTACATAACAGTTGTTATTAATCTATGGGAGAGGACCGATAGAATTTATGGATAGCGCTATTAGGGTAGATTGACCCTCACCACAACGATAACAACATATGGTGCATAGTTCTAGTGGGTAGGCTAAAGGCTTATCAACGATCATTGGGAAATACATAGGATTGTCACATAGTCGCGCTATGTGGTCAATGCCTACTAAAACGAATACGATACTTTACGCATGGTTATGCGACAACTATTTGAAAACTATATTTACGCCATTGTTATGTGCGTCGAAACTTGTATGCTTTTACTTAAACTTGTAGCTCACTAACTATGTCTCCCGTAGTTAACACTTGACTCGTATTTTCAGGAAACGAGTAAGCTTGGGAACGATACTAGTACACTTTTGGGCTGATGACTTCAAGAATGGGAAAGGGTTCGGGCGGTTTGGCTATGAACACCTTATTTTGTATTCGGATATGTAAACGATGCTTTTAAACACTTGTGAACATTTGAAGTTATCTTTTATTTAATATAACTTGGTGGTTGATTATAAACTTGTGTATCGAATATTCTCGCTCTTCACATCCCGTGTTTCCGCTTTAGCGGGGTGTGACAGTTAAAGTCTTCAATTAAACTAGAGCGTTAGATTTTTATTTTTTTTACTTTCGTTAAATGGGAATGAATGAAATGAGAAAAGAAGAGAGGAGGAAAGTGGTTCATTGTAGTTTGTCTCTTACAAATGGTTTTTATCTTGAAGGTATTTTTAAATAGAGTTAATTACATAAATCGTCCCTATGGTTTACTTAAAATTATGAATTTCGTCCCTAAGTTTAAAAAGTTACATAAATTGTCCAGGTTTAGAAAATAATTACGCTTTTCGTCCCTACTTTCTAATTTGCACCCGTAATTGGGGCAAACCTTAGGGACCAAATCCGTAATTGAGGACAAACCTTAGGGACGAAATCCATAATTGGAGAAAATATTAGGGACGAAAAAGGTAATTAGTTTCTAAAAGTGGATTTTTTATGCAACTTTTTAAACTTAGGGACGAAATCTGTAATTTGAGATAAACCTTAGGGACGATTTATGTAATTAACTCTTTTAAATATTATATTGTATGGTATTAAAGAAACAAACAAGATAATAGTATCATTTTATAGGTTAATAATTGTATTAGAAAATGTTTTTTTTTTTTTTCAGATGAATAATACTTCTTTAGAAACTGTTTCGATATGAAATATAAATAACAAGAAACTTTGTATTTATCACAAAATTCATGAGAATGATCATTCAATTATATAATTACTCAATAAATTATATGATAAGTATTCCAAATAAATAACAAAATAATAATTAATTTATAAAAAAAATATGCAAATATATAAAACTATATATTCATTTAAAATAAAAACATTTGACTTTAAGTTCAGACTTCATTCTTTCTAAGACCAGATCATTAAAAATCCCCCTATATGATAGGGGGTTTAGAGCACTTGAAGTGGCTTGGGTTGTGGCTCGTTGTGGGCGAGAATGAGACCTCAAAAACCGTTCACCACTCCGTGAACCCACGTTCAGGGTCTCAACAAGATTTTAATGCGTCGTTGTAATTTTATGTTATTTTATTCTTTTCTTTTTATATGCAATACAATTTCTTGAATTGTTTTTGATTTGCTCATGTTAAGGTTTAACCATGCTTTCTTTTGATTTTCTTTCAATTTCTTATTTTTTTTTTTCCTTTTCCTTTTTTATAGGTAGTAGATGAATATTGGAGAAGAAAACAACAATTTATTTTATTTTTGTCTTCATTTTGTTTGTTTACATGCTTATCACGAAGTTTATTTTATTCATACTTTTAACTTTTTTTTTGTTTTTATTTACAACAATGACAAATTATTCTAAACTTTATAAAAATGACAAATTATTTTAAACTTTACAAAAATGATAATTTATTTTATGAAAAATTATTTAATATAATTGTTTTTATACATTTAAAAAAATAATAAATAAATAAAAATTGACAACCTAGTTATCACACTACGCCAAAATTTAGCTTTAGGGACTACGGATGTAGTCTCGAAAAACCCCGTTTGTAGTCCTGAAAAACCTATCGGGACGACATGTAGTCCCTACTAGCGTAGTCCCCACTGATCCGTCCCTACAGGTTGGCGGGACGACATTTTTGATTTTTAGGGACGACGCGTTGACCGGCCACGTCGACGTTTTTTAATGTGGGACAAAACCTTTCGGGACTACTCTATGTCCCTTGAAATTGTTCAAAAAGTCGATTGAAATATCTTTCGGGACTACAATCTGTCCCAAAAGATTTTTTCGAAACTTATAAGGACAATGTTTTCGGGACTACATGCAATCCCAAAAAGTTTTGACTTTTTCAACCACATTTATTTAATTATTTATTTATTATTTATTTAAAGAATTATGTTACTATATTTTATTTATTAAATTATTATTTATTTTATTTAAATAATATATTTGATAAATCATTATAAAATATATTTAATAAATATAATTTCATTTTAATTAATATATTTAATTATCTATATAATTAAAAACATTTATTTTTGATTTCAATATACCAATACATAATTATAATTATATAAATACAAATATAAAAATCAATCAAAATATATAAAACTTAATATAAATAACAATAAATCTTCAATCATCAATCAAAATTTAATACAAACCATAAATCTTCAATCATCAATAAAACCTAATACAAATAACAATTTATCATATATTACAAATTTCTAAATCAAGACTAAATTAAATTAAACTAAAACCATGGTGGCAGCAGCAAGTGGCGGTGGTGGGTGGAGGGGGCAGCGGGTGGGTCACTGTGGCAGCAGGTGGTGGCTGGAGGGGGCAGCGGGTGTGGAGGCAGCAGGTGGTGGTGGCGTGTGGTGGCAGCAGGTGGTGGTGGCTTGAGGGGGCAGCGTGCGGCGGCAGCAGGCGGTGGCGGCAGCGGGCGGCGGCAGCGGGCGGCATTATTTGGTGGTGGTAGCTAAAGAGATGTGGTGGTGGTGATGGTTTTGATTGAGAAGAAATGGAGATAATGATTTGTGGTTTGTGATTTGTGAAGAAATGGAAAAATGAAATCTAAGTATTGGAGATGGTGAATGTTTAGAAGGGGAGAATGGAATGTTTTAGACCCTTGATCAAGTTTTAATCAATGGATGATATCATTTGTAAGGGGAAGTAATGGATTGCTAGATAACACAAAAAAAAATTACAATAATACAATGATTTAAATAAAAATTTGAGATTATCTTAATCAAAATTAAATATCTTAATCAAAGTGTCTAAATATTATTAATAATAATAATTTTTAATTACTTATCTAGAGATAATCCATAATTAATAATAATAATTTTTAATTAATTGCCCGTGATAACACGAAAAAATATACAAAACTAATGATATAAAAAAGTTGTATGTATATAATAACATTAATTATGTTGCTTGAAGTTAATATTCAAACATTTTATACATTTAACAAATGATGGAACAAATTATTATCTATATTTATATCTATACTATATATATAAAGCATATGAAGTGTTTTTTTTTAAAATTGATGATAGATAACACAAAAGAAAATTACAATAACCTAAAAAATTGTCTAAAACTAGTATTTCCACCCTAGACTACTAAAATGCACGATTACTCCATCAAATTTTCCTTGAGAAGGATTGTTGAGTTGACAGATTCGGCCCAATCTCATAATTGGTCTGATATTCTGAGTTTGTATTTCTCCAGGGCAAAGGATGTTGACCTCGGGCTTGCACGTATGATTAGCAATGTGAGTGCTTGGTTGGGTTATTAATAAGGATAAGCCAATTGAGTATTTGCAAGAGTTAACAGAAAGAGACGGTGAATTACTTCAAGTAATTATTATTTATAAAATATTACACTCCATAATAAACTTCATAATAAACGTTGCATAAGTAATACGGTTAAAAAGTTAAAAAGGTCCATAGATCGTCTAAGTTTAGAAATTAATTGGTCTTTTCGTTCTTAAATATTAAACTTCATAATAAACTTATAACTTTTATTTAATCAATTACAAATTAATGATTATTTACATTTGAATAACAAAATGTTTATTTAATGCACATCTATAAACGAGTCGATCAATATGTATGAAAAAGGTCGATAGCTAGCTACACACGTGACACGTACTAGCTCGTATAGTCAATGATTAATGGTGACCAATCAATTCATTGTTAATTGATCAATAAAACGCACATAGATGAATAACTTCAGAAGTCATGTTTGTCTTTGGGGTTAGGGTTTAGGATTATAGTTTAGGGTTTAAGGGTTTATGAGGGTTATCGTTGTTAAAAGCTTCAGATTTCATGTTTAGGGTTTATGGTTTATCGTTGTTTAAGGTCTAACTTTAGGGGTTTAGGGTTTAAGGTATTTGTTAATTGAAATACGACACGTAAACATTTTCGATACCTTTCAGATATAGGTTTGTTTTAAGTATTTTTCACGTTTATCGTAAGTAGTTACGAGTTAAGGGTTTAGTTAGGTTCCTACAACTAACTATAAAATTAATTTACAATTATTATATATTGAATACTATTATATGATATAATATAAACAAATAATATCTTAAATAAAATCAATTAATTGATATTTATATTATATATTCGTAATTTAAATATTTTTTAAATAACATTTTAGTATAATTACTTTTAATAATATAATATATATAAATTTTTTGATATCAAGTAATAATATTTTAAATAAAATCAATTAATTGATATTTATATATTATATATTTTTAATTTAAATATATTTTAAATAACATTTTAATAATTACTTTTATATATTATATATTTTTAATTTAAATATATTTTAAATAACATTTTAATAATTACTTTTAATAATATAATATATATAAATTTTTTGATATCAAGTAATAATATTTTAAATAAAATCAATTAATTGATATTTATATATTATATATTTTTAATTTAAATATATTTTAAATAACATTTTATTAATTTCGGGACTACATTTTAGGGTTTTTAGGGACTACATGTTATCACATAAAGTATTCAGACAAGTCATTTTTTTGTCATAAGGCTTTTCGGGACGACATCTGTAGTCCCCTAAAAATTCAGTTTAGGCGGCAACTTTTCCCTCCATTTTTTCACTTTGGTGACATTTTTTGGGACAAAACCTGTAGTCCCTAAAGCTTTGTCGAATTACAATTGTTTAATGGTTGTCCCGTAAGATTTGATTATCGGGACAAACACGTAGTCCCGCCAAATTTTTTGACCAAACACATTTATCGGGACGACATCGTTTGAGCGCCAATTTTTCCCGCCAACTTATTTTGGTCATGTTTTTTTAGAGTACGTGTAGTCCCGATAAATAAGTAGCCTAATGTTTTGTCATCTAGTGAAGTTTTAGGGACAACGTGTGTAGTCCCTAAAGCTGAGTTTAATTTGATGGTTGTCCCATAATAGTAGTTTATCGGGACAGATAGGTAGTCCCCTGAAGTTTTGTACTCCAAAACATTTATCGGGACAACTTTGTAGTCCCTTAAAGTTTGAGCGCCAAGTTTTCCCTCCAACTTTTTTTCGTTATGGTTTTTTAGGGACTACATGTAGTCCCTATAAATAGTAGTCAAAATTAAAGAAAACATAAGACTCATTTTTTGTCACGTAGTGAAGTTTTCGGGACTACACGTTGTCCCGATAAACGATGGCGTTGTCCCTATAGATTTTGGTCAAACTTTTGGGCAAAAAAACCCATTTTTTGTCGTGTAGTGGACTTTTCGGGACGGATTTTCGTAGTCCCGAAAAAGTGTTTGTCCCGAAAGCCAAATTTTGGCGTAGTGTCACTCTCCTAAAGTTTGACAACTAGGTTGTGGGACGTTTTGCTAACATGACATGTGACAAACCCCAGAACCTACAAGTGCCCTTAATATGACACGTTCAAACATCTAGCATAGTCAACATCGAATAATTTAGTTGTGTCATGCAGAAAATATGATATATGAAACTGATATGGAATCTCATATTGCCTTTCATGCTATGCCCTTGGGGTTTTTCACCTCCCTACATGATTGTACTTTAGAAGATTACATTTTTAACTTGATTATTGTCGGTCAAATACATTTTACTTGTATATGAGTAGGACCAAGAAATTTTGTGGCCATTTTCAGTTCTAAGTAGAACGGGAAGGATCATCATTTTGCAACTGATAAAGGTTACTGAATTGATTGATTTAGAGATGAATGGTGACGAGAAAGAGGAATACAAAGTGCAATAACAACACGATGCAAATGGGTTTAAAGATGATGAAAAATGTAATTTTGTCAACAATTTACATATTCAATGGTCTTGAATTTGAGTAGGTATAACCTTTTTTGGGTAAATGACTTATATCGAGGCGGTAAATGTCTTCCACAAGAAAAACGTCGGTGAAAATTGAACCTTCAAATCTCTCACATTTTGTAAGAGTGTTATCCAATTTTCAAATTGCCACAAAGGTAATCGTTCTTTGGATTGGGTGGGTGGTATAGTATTTTGAAAGTATGAGTATGGGTATGAATATATGACAAGTAAACAGCTATGCATACTTCTATACTTGGTTACAAATTAGCTAATTTACACAACTTCATGTAAGAACTAACGACCCATACTCACATTAATCTAACCCCCGAGAGGCTGAAATAAACTAAATTCTTGCAATTATTTAGATAACAAAACAAGTTATGTTGCCGTGAACATATCTATCCAGAATTTTACGATGTCCTTCTATCCATAGAAATATCCTCTATATGCTGGAGTCCAGTAGTCTGATCCACTGTTTTCATGATACACTTGAGGAGTACATGATACAGGAACCAAGCACAGACCTCTACTCTTAAGATCAAGCTTTGTATCTCCTCTATCTTTCGTTTCCATTCGCCCCCATGTATCCTGAAATCCAATTAATAACGTTTGTTGAGATTTTGATAGTAATTTATATTTTTAATTGTAATTTTGTGTCTAATCGGAGGCTCACCTTGATGATATTGGTCTTCATGTATGGATTGCTCAGTAACTGCAAAACAAAGTGCGTATTACATCACAGATTTTCTATTTCGATTTAAAAGTTATGGCAAAATTAATAGTAACATTGAGGATAGCTATAAGCCTATCAAATTTACTCAAAGACATGTGTGTGTCCATACGTGCTATTTATTACCTGTACTTGCTCTTGTAGACACTTTATATAACCGATTGCTTCCCATAAAACCGAAGCGGTATCCGTCTGAAAAAGTAAGTAAAGTTATATTTCCAATCACAAGAAAAGGAAAAACGACTAGACGGTCAAGTTTCACGTGCTTTTGAATACACACCTTGCCAAAAGGTGACACAATTTGCTGAAGGGCTGTTATTTTATCCCCAAGCTTCGCTTTAGGAAGCTGAGCCTATACGCGTTTAGAAACAAAATCAAAGAATTAGTATTCTTTTTAAACATATATTTGAAGTAGATTTGAGGTTTTCGTGTAAATAGGTGAGCAATACCTTTGTTGTCGAGAGTGTAGAAGTCTCAAGCTTAGTTTTCTTTAATAGTGACCCAGATTGGTCTTCTAGTTTCTTTCTCTTCCCTTCATTTGTAGCTCCATTTACTCTCCCAATGGTTTTACCAAGTGTACTTCCTCTTGGTCTTATTGGCTGCAAGTTTTGTGATAAAACATGATATAATTTTAAATCCTAAGGTACATATATATGTTTGTATGTGGGACTAATTAATAGTCGAAGCGGCATCGTTCAATGTTGTTTTGTAAGCTACAATTAATGGAGTAATTACAGGACATAAGGTTACATAAGTTGTAACAAAATAGAAATGATGAAAGGCATAACCTAGCTTGTGCCCTATGAAAGATTATATAGGTATTCATTTTGTAAGATTTAGGGTTATACATTAGGGTTTGTTTTTACTTACAATTTTCCTTTAAGAGTTTGAAGTTTTTCAGTATCAACTTTGATCTCATGAGATTATAATAGTGCAGATTGCATAATCTCATGAGCTTTCAATTTTCCTTTAGAACATGACAAAATATGATCCATTTTTATGTACAACGTAATATATGTGCACGCGCGTATGGGTTCTAAGAACATATTTTTAGTGACATTAATTTAACTTAAGATTTATTTTCAAAAAATCTGCATTTCATACACATTAAAATAAAAAGAAATTCGAAGATATTAAATATGCTTTTAAGTTTATAAGGAAACTTTAAGTTCAATTAATCTCGATAAATATGTTTTCACACATTTGAAAACCACATAAATATTGTTTAATAATCTATCTTCATTTAGAGACATGACTCCCCTTCTTATTTTCTATATCTCTGGTAATCGATGATTTGTAGAGAGATAGAGAGGAGCTTACCTGATAAGAGTTATGGATGCCCGGCTTCCTTCGATCTGGTAGATTCATGGTATTCATCATAAGTTTATTAGACATGTTACTCTCGGTTGGTGGCTTGTTTAAGCAGCTACCAAAAGCAACCAAATCAACAAAACCCCTTTCGTTGGTACATTCGATATCCGATGTACCGTTGTAATAATACTTGTTACTATCCCCAACAACCATTTCGGTAATCCCCCCTTGATACTCAGTTGAATGACTATTTAATCCTCTCCTAAATAAGCCATCACGTTCAATATCACTCTCTGTGTGCTCATTCTTTATTGATGCGAACTGATTGATGTATTGATCAAACTGTGGGCTTATTTCAACTTCTGGTGGATTCTTGTTTTGATATAGGCTATCGTTGAACCCGTTGAAATTCTTTTGAAATTGGTTGAGATTTGTTTGGCTTGAAAACTCCCATCCACTGTCTATTTTCTTTAAATAATCACACGCGGCTGGTTCAAATATCCTATTCGACATATTTTGCAATTCCCCGGTAGTTCCCACACCTCTACATATGTATTAGTTTACTCATTAATACCACAACAAATTTTTATGTAAATATTAATCAACATAATATATGCCTACTTCATATATGTTATAAGCTAATTTATAAGCTAATAAGCATAAAATATAAATGGGCTGTTAGCTTTTATTGAAGTAAAGTGAAAGAATGGAAAGAACAAAAGGAATCCACTAAAAAAAAACCTTTTCGTTTTCTCTTCATCGAGAAGGATACCCTTTTTCATTTTCGCTGCTCAATCAAGCATTCATCATTGCCCGAATATTTAAACAAAAGTATATATCGCTACCAACAATATTATCATTAAACAATCAAATCAATGTTTACATTTTTCTAAGAGAAACAATATGAATAATGTTATAAGTTTTCTGTACATACAGAACATAGTTGATTTAATGGCAATATTAATGGTTCCAGCTATGTACTTACTCAAATTCTATATTATTTTTGTATTTACCAGTAGATATTTATAAGTACAGTGACTATTCTAGTATTGATTCCACTCCTGGGTGACAAGTGGTACAAAACCTAGGAAATAAAGCACTCCAAAAGAGTTGCCCATGGTTCGATTCCCACTCGTTTAAATTCTTGGTGACATATTGTACAAAGAATAAAAAAATATTCAAGTATTGAATCTTTTCGGTAATAACTTACAGTAAAACTTGGTTCCATAGGTGATGATTATCGGAAACTGCCTCCCCATAGGGGTCATTACTCGAAGCTTTCTCCACAAGTCGCCGAGAAGACTCCATGCTGAGCCCAGAGTTGTTAGAAGCGTTCGTTGTAAAAGAAGTAGCGATAGAAACATCTTCTTCGCCATTAGAGCAATTTGAGTTAGGGTCTTGAGGGTTATTGGATGAAGGATTACTTGCATAATTAGCACCACCGGTCCATGAACATATAGAACTTGAATGAACATCTGGCCACCACTTTGCGGTGAAAGAAGGTGTTACAATAGAGTTTTCATTGCATTGTTCCGCCATTATACACTTTTCAATTGAGCTATGCAACTTAAGTTTTATCGGTATGGGGGTGGGGTATTTGGAATATAAATGGAAGACAATATATGATTGTTGTAGGTCTAATATGACTTAAATCATGTCTATGTGTAGTGCACAGTGTATACACTAAAATATGTAAGCTCGGTTCTTCCACTTAGATGGTGGAAAATTATTATAGACTTATGGTTGGGCCAGCATGAATTTGTAGTGTTATGAATTACTTAAGTCTCTCTTTAATTTTTTAATACTAATCATCATTTAAAAGGTGGGAGAAAACAAAAAAAATAAAAATCGAATATTGAGCTTGGAATTTTCGATCCTGCCAATCGTTGTATCTGTCGTTAATTTGGGATACAGCAAACAAAAAGGGGTTTGTCTTTGAAGGCTAGTAATTGTTACTAGTTTTATGAACGAAAATAGATAGCATATATTGTATATGCTTTTAGCTAGACATATAAAAAATAAACAGACAAAATACATAGTAAAAGACAT
This sequence comes from Senecio squalidus, assembly GCA_910822075.1. Lineage (NCBI taxonomy): Eukaryota > Viridiplantae > Streptophyta > Magnoliopsida > Asterales > Asteraceae > Senecio > Senecio squalidus. Next base: position 70,351,164 of record CAJVGC010000001.1, on the reverse strand, counting down.
ATGAAACCGATAGACAAATCTTTTTCCATCCAATAATTTGAAAACTCGTCATCTATTGCAACTTTTCAACCTATAAGACTCATACAACCGTTGATTATTACACTTTTGTTTTTTTCGGGATTTTAATCTATTCTAAAAGTTCCAGCATAGCTTGGCAGTCAAATCTTTTGTACTATAAAAAAGATGTAAGTATCCGAATACAAAAATGTTATCGACCACGGAGATATTCATGTCGGGATAGTTACTCAAATTCTTGAAGCATTTTCACCCTAGAGACTCGAGAAACCAAAAATGTATGGTAGTACCGTGTGGTCATTATTGGCAACATCCTAGAAGGCATACACAAGCATATGAGAAATTCCTATTCAAGATCCACTGTTCATTCTTCGCAAAGTTTAACAATTTGTAAACCAAGTTAATTAATCACAACCTAATTTCATTAATATATCGTGACCAATACTATGAGAGTATGAGACACGTACGTGCCTTCCCTAATCCAGTTAGGTTAAATGAATAATGTGTTATTAAATTAAGCAAGGAATCGATGTGGCTTTCGGATTTTTCTCAGCCAAGTTCATTAAACTTTTATAAAGTTTCTAAGTTTTATCACTTTTTAACAACCTTTTTAATATTGAAATTGCTGAATGGGATTGACAGTTAGACTTTAATTAGGTAGAGATTGGACGAGCTAAGAAAACATGGTGTCTTATTGGCTTGGCGACTAAAAACTAATAAACAGATTACCTTTTCAAGTTATTTAAGAGTTATATTATCCATCATACAGTAGTGGCAGAAGTTTTAGGGTTTTAAATTGGCTAGTATTTTGTTAGGCCTTCAAGCAAATTTACATAGAGAACTTTTAGCCACTAATTAATCTTGTTTATTAAAACATTGGCCATGAGTTAATAATTAAGGCTCTAATACGTGGTCGCTAAATAAGCACAATTATTAGACGTTTCTATTTTATCTTTAATGTTAAATATGCTCAAGCCATCTCATCCAGGCGACGTCGTTTCTTTTGATTAGGCATAGAGTGGAAAACTTGTATGTTTATTGGTTTGATTAGTGTTGCAATCCTTGCTTTGCCTGCCTTGCTAACATTCTCTAATAAAATTTTCGTCAACAAAAAATCTATAAAAAAAAATAGAAGATAAGTAAGTACAAGGAAGAGGATATGATGATACAAGTATTTCTAACTTATCACAAGGGTCAATGACGTCAATACATGGGGATCATTTTGGAATAGTATAACCAAGAAAATGTCAAAATGGCTGGAAAGAAACTCAGCTTCAAAATTAAAGGCCATAACTCCTAAAGAGTAATGAACTCCGAGGCGCACCGGTGCTCATCCACGAAGCTCACGGCAGTAAGGACATTTTGACAAGCAAAACTATGGAATTTTCGACCAACCTTGGGCCTATAATCCTTTCATTTATGGCTTTGAAAACTAAAATAGACATTTTTTTTTTCAATTTTTAGTTATTGCTTAATTTTCTTTATAGTTTCTGGTTTGGTATGTTTATTTAGGTATATATTTTAAATTATTGATGGTAAACTTCGAAATTTGAAATTTATTAGACCCGCCCCAAATAGAATCACAATTAAGAGCATAACTACTAACTAGTAACCTTGAAGACTATTCAATCAGTTATATATATCATCACCTTCACTCTAAATGTGAGTTTATATTTATATGGTATGCCAATATAAGTAACAAGTTATCGACGCAAAGCTTATTCGATGATACTTTGAGGGAAGTTCGGATTTAGCAAAGTGTAAATATAAGTAGGACTCCGTATAAAAAGATGTTAATAAATAATCGGAAGATTGTTTTTATGATGTCGATGCTGTACTTAAGAGGACAAACATACTAATAATAGGTTGATTCGTATGACTCCACTTCTAGCGATATATGATCCTAAAAGCACACGAATCCCTAGCAAAAAGATTTGCTCTTTGTAGGTTGCTTAGGAGTGTATATACCTTATAGATAAAAATAAAAAAAAAAATAAAAAAAATTATTCATGTGTTTATTTTCTTCGTTGTCACGTATCGTATAAGGTTATAAGGTTTTGTCTCGTGTTTCTCTGAAAAACTAAAATATTTTATCAGTTTAAAGAACAAAAACATGTATTTTGATAGTTTCTCTGTAAGAAAGGTTTACAGAGTTTAAAGGATTGGATCTCGCAGAAGTTAGCACTTCCGGGAAGTCAAGACTCAAAGTTGATCTTCATGGAGCCGTGTTGCTTAAGGATGAAGGCTAGCTACACGAGAGATTCAAGAGACGTCGATTACAGACTGAAGAACTGTGAGAGACACTTCATTGAAGTTAAAGATTCAACCTCGATCTCACGACATCAAATTCTCGTTGAAGATTTGTCGAAGATACAAGCTACATCCAAGGGAGAATTTGTTGGAGCATAACCGTCACTGTTTGTAGTTTGTATTTAGTCTAGGAATGTGTCGTGAAGTACCACATGTATATAGATCGAGTTGTAAAGCATTTCAACGCGTTTTGGCAGTTGTTACGCTGGTGTTGCGCAGGCAACACCACTGTTGCGTTGCGCAACAGTGTGTTGCGCTGCGTAACAGCCTTAGGGTTAGGTGAGGACTATAAATACCCCACCAACCTACCATAAATGTATCCGTTTCTAGAGAGAGAAAGTCTTGTTGCGCTAGAGAGAGAAAGTACGAGCGAAACAGTCACGTAAGCGGTTCAAAGTCTTTGTAATCGATTGGAAAAAGATATTATTCGTATTAGCTCAATAATATCAAACATTTGATTATATTGTGTGTTTTACCAGTATATATTTGCTTTTTAGTTATTTCATAATTTTAGAGCGGTCCAAATTAAAGTTCAAGAAAGACGACCAATAGATAGGTGTGCACTTTGAATCTTATGACCCGTTTATGACATATTTTAGTTACACTAAAATGTCTAACCAAAGTTAACACAATTTTTCTGATATTATGATAACACATGCAATATAATTCATGCTCAAAAAGTTTTTTATATTTATTTAGAGAAAGAACTTATACAACATTGGTGCCTCATATTATTTATTATTTATTGTCAATAAGATAAGAATTTCAAATTCCATTCATGTTAGTGGCAGCTTTGTTTCTTGTCTTTTTTTAGTTTTCTTTAACCTCCATGACATGTGTAAAAAGGCAACCGCACGAGTGTTATGTTACTTATTATATATAGGATAACATTAGATTAGAATTTAAAAAAAAAGAAAGATTAAAGGCTTAAACTAACAGGTTGGTTAATTTTACGATAAATGAGATATTAGCGAATGAGAGTAGTCACGACTCACAAGTGTTACGACAAGTTGAGAGAGAGTTTTGACATGTTCGGTCTGAGACTTGGTTCTTGTCATTCAAATAAAGAAAATTACTAGTTTCAATTTGTTTGTTGATTTTAGGGTTAAGGCCGAACCATCCAAATATCGTGTGGGTGTGGGTGTGTGTGTTTTCTTTCGGTTTTATTCTATGAACATAGTTGTGTCGATTTCTTGTTGAAGCAACCGATCCCACCAAATGTATGATATACTTGAATAATTAGAGTGTAAAACATGTGTAAACACAAGTCAAATAGAAGGTACTACATGAAACAAAATGTAGGTTTTCTAGTAAACAATGGTTTGGGTATTTGTTTATTTAAACATAAAGTGTTGTTAGCTTTATAGCTATATATTTGTTTAATATTTGTTAATAATTTCTTTTTGAAGCACTAATTGCCACCAAGAATTAAAAAAAAATGAAATTGTACATGGTGTAGAATTGTCGACAATTGTTATTGTATGCTAGTCTAATTCCACTAAGATATTGTGGGTACAACTTCTAAAAAGTTATTGCAAATGTCAACCAAGGTCTTCTTACATATGATGTAGTTGACCAAATATTTTCTTACTTTCAAAGTAGCAATTTGTTTTCTCTATCATTTGCTTTTTATTGTATTTTCTACAACCTTTCAAATGTTTCATTACTCGTCTCGTTTCGTTATGATGACGACAGGAACATAAAGCGGATACACCGCTGTTGGTCGCCTATTTCGGACCTCCTTTGAACCCTAAACCAAACTAATTGCGGAATAACTAGTTTGACTAAGTAAAACGGTGAAGAACAAGAGATATAACCAAATGAATGATTCTATTAAGCTTACGTGAATGTTTACAAACACGAATAGAATCAATACAAACGATTACAACACTTTAACACTCAAGAACTCACAATTACGTGCACTAAACTTAGCTCACGTAACTCTTCTCCGATGTGACTGCTCTGACAAGGTTCAACAACCAGCATTTATGATTTCGAGGCTGCTATTTATACTGGCCCGAAACCCTAGAAGAGTTACGTTCACGTAACTCATGGAAGAGAGTTACGTGCACGTAACTCACTAGTTACGTGCACGTAACTTACGAGTTACGTGAATGTAACTCTGTTACTTGAACGTAACTTTCTCGTAAATGCTTTTGGACTTTACAACTCGATCTAATTACATTCTAACTCTACGACACGTTCTAATGAATACAAATACAGACAATAATGTTCCAACAAACTCCCCCTTGGATGTAGCTTGTATTCTTCAAAATTGTCTTGAACTTTTTGTGTCGAGAGATCGAGAGTTGAATCCTTTATACTTCATAGAGACTTGTACGGTGTAAAGTTTGCAACCGTTATCTTGCGAATCTTTCTAACAGCTAATCTTCATCATTAAGCAACGCGGCTCCATGAAAATCAGCTTCGAGTCCTTGACTTCCAAGAAGTGCTAAACTCTTCAAGATCCGATCCTTAACTTTGTAAAACCTGGCTTACAAAGATAAAACTGACCAAAAAACGTGTTTTTGTTCTTTACACTGACAAAATTTCTCATTTTTCAGAAAACACGTGATAAAACCTTTTTAACCATAAGCGATACGTGACAACGAAGAAAATAAACGCAGAAATAAAATATTTTTGATTTTTGTTTGTTTTCTTAACCTAAAACCGAAACTCTTTTTGTGGTTTTTAACTATAAGCTATTCACACTACTTTAGCAACCTACAAAAGGGCAAATCTTTTTGGATAGGGATTAGTTTGCTTTTAGGATCATATCGCAGAAGTCGAATCACAAGAATCAGCCGATTATTAGTATATTTGTCCTCTTAAATACAACATATATATCATATAAAAAATCTTCCGATTATTTAGATTACAACTGTTTATATGGATCCCACTTATATTTACACTTAGCTAAATCCGAACTCCCCTCAAAGCGTCATAAAACCTCCAGTATTTATTTAGGAAACCCGTCACCTTATTCCTATTTAGTTAACTACTCTAAGTATTGAAAATGCATACTTATAGTATTGAGTTTAAGCACTTTGTGCATTTTTCATAAGTAGAGAAGCTTTTTGCTTTCTTTTTGTTTCCTTTTTCATTTATATATATTTTTTTTAATTTTTTGAGCTTAAAAGCTTTATGGACTCGTGAACTCCTCCCTCTGTCTTTGCCGTTTATCAAGTTAGCATCAAGAGTTACGGAATTCTTATTTGACTCTACTCTCCCCTTTATACTAACTGCAAGGAAACTATGATTTCGCAACCTTATAGAATCCAGGAGCGCCTCAAGGATACGAGTTTTACTTAACTCCTCAACCTTTATACTAACCGCACGGAAACTATGATTTCGCAACCTTATAGAATCCAGGGGCGCCTCAAGGTGTTTAGGAGTTATTAATAAAAAATTCTTTGAGTTTTAGAAAAAACGGTTTATTATATTTTTTTTTGATTTTCTCTCAATTTTTCTTTTCCTCGCTTTTTCTATTACTCTCAGATACTTATTTATATATATATAATCCTATGGTGACAGATTCCAGGTACACCGAAAGTTTTCAGCTTATCACTGAGATGAACAAACTTAACCGTGTTACCCATTAGAAACAGGTTCGGAAAATTGTTTATATGATATTGGCCGTACCTACTAATACATCGAACAAAAACTTGTGATTCTAAATTTTAAAATCCGCGATGTACTATCATTTCCTAAGGTTTTCACAAACTTTCTCCCCCTCTTTTTATGTTTTTCTTATATTTATTATTTTTGGAACTATACAAATCCTAAAAACTTAAAAAGAAAAGTTTCGAAGTCACGATCAAAAATTTAGGTTTTTTATCATATTGGACGCTTTATACTCACTTGAGATTATTTAAACTTTGACTCAATGAGATTATTAAACTTTAGACTCAGTCGAGATTATTAAACTGTAGACTCGACGAGTATCAAAAACTTTAGACTCTTTGTGAAAAGAGTTTTGCATTTAAGCAAAACGGTTTTTGTCCGAGTTCGCAACTGTTATATGTTGCGAAGTCTAAACGCTTTAAACTAAAGATATAAACATGTCAATTAAGCTTGAAAGGAGACGTTTGAACGCAAACCGGACAACGTAAATCAAATAGGAATTGAAAGCCTACTGAATCACGCATCACACACATTACAAACAATCAAACAAGCAAAAGAAACATTGATATATCAATAGAGGTTGTACAAATATTACAGATAAAATATAGTTTGAGCTGGAAATAAGAAATACCAAAAACCAGCCAATCCCTGCAAACCATACTTTAAACTGCTTCTTCAACCATCACCGGTAGATTCTGCGAATGAAATCCCTTCTTGACGCAGATGTGCACCACGTGTGAAAAGACAAGCCCAAAGGATTTCTCATTCGCCGCACAATATATCTTCAGCTCGTTTAACTTCTTCAAATCTGCTTCCGAGAGGCAGAGAAGATGGATAGGATCATAGATCCTAAGTAACACTTTACCATCTTGATCAAAAACGACTGCCTCCCGAGCCTTTTCATCAAACCCCCAAGCCTTGACATCTTGTAAGAAATCCTGAGGAAGCGAGGGCAATCTGATTCTCCTGAGTTGCTTGACTTCAGGATACACATCGATCCAACCGCGCCTCTTAGTAATTAAATTCCTCTTCTTTTCCCTCTCCCGGATAGGCATTGTGAGCTTGAAGTTTTCAAACTTTCTATAAAAGATATCGGATCTCAAATTCTTATAGAACAGCTTGGCCGCATCCGTAGAGAGATTGGTGGGTTCCAGATCTGCGAGTCGTTTCAACTCATAATGAGGTAGAGTGTTGAACGTCGCATACTTCATCTTCATATACTGGACACCATCACTTCGCAGCAAGACAAAGTAGTCGGTGTCATCGATGTAGCGCCATGCAAGGACCATCCTCTTGCACGGGCCTACTAGCTTACACCCGACTAGAATACCCATTTCCCCAAATATATCATGATCAATCTTTCTCCCTCGGCCATCAATGTAGTGAATTGGAGGTGGCACGAGGGGAGCGGGGACTACTGGAGGTGGAGGTGCAGCTTCATCTTCTTTAGACTTCCCCTTAGAACCAGCTGGGGAAGCAACTATCTCTTTAACAACGCCAGATTGTGTGGCGGTGACTTTCTTCAAACGAGCGGAGTCCACCTCGTCCTCGGAGTCTTCAAACAAACAACTCCCCTGGACTACGGAGGCAGCATCTCCCTCACCCAGTGGCATACCCGCAAAGGTAGGGACTACGCCGGTAGACCCATGAAATGACATCTCCGGCTGAGCGGACTCGTGAGTAGGAGAATGGGTACCTGCACAAACTAAAGCAAAATCAAGATTAAGATAAGCAGTCTCCCCCTCAATCGATGCTCCCTTGGATGGAGATCCCGTATCTTTTCCAGAACCAGGCGCGGATTCATCACGTGGCGCCTGTTCGGAAGGATCAGCCATTCCTTGATCGCCCGAGCCCATTAAGGATTGAGCTCCCGCATCACCTCCCTCATCAGGTTTATCCTGATCGTCATCGTCTTTTGGCTCATCGTCATGAGCTTCATCGTCTTTGTCGGCTTCATCCTCATCTTTATCGTCTATCTCAACATCTTCATGCTCATCATCGGCTTCTTGCTCTTCATCGTCCTCATTCGCCTTTTCTTGCGCCTTTAGAAGCTCATCGAGACGATCATTGAACTTTTTGTAGTCTGCCAGAACTACATTATGATTGTTCTCAACCACTTTAAACTTCTCCTCCATTGAAGCGATCTTCTTATCTCGTGCTTTCACTTGCTCTTCAAGCTGCTTTATCCGCTTCTCATGCTTGAGTAGGGTACCCTGGAAGGAAGTGAGCATTTGGCTTACCAAATCATCTGGACCAACTGGGATCTGCTGGCTAGAAGAGCTGCCCGGTGGTGGAGGAAGTGTAGGGTTCACCAAAGGTGGAGGAAGAGTGAATGTAGGAGGTGGAGGTGGAGGAATGGTAGTGGTGGATGTAGGCGGAGGAGCGGTGGTGGTGGTTTTCCTTGACTTCTTGACCAAAGGTTGTTCCGAGGAAACCTCTGGAGAAGCGGTGGAGGAGCGAGGCCTTTTCTGGCTAAACGTGCCTGGCTGAACACCAACATACTCAGCAGACTTCATTCGCACTGCTCGAACTGGCGGTGGCGAAGGAATCACCGGTGGTGGTTCCTTGAAAGTAGCATCTCTTGAAGCCTGCCCAGTTCCTTTAACTCCCCCTTGGAGAGCAGCTCCCAATAAATTAACCCCGGCTTTTGCTGCTTTCCTCATAAGCCGATCGTATTTTTCCTTGTAAGCCTCCACTGACAAAGTCTTCTTCAGAACTTTCAGATTATTGAATTTCTGCTTCCATGCCTTCGCTGTATCAATCATCTCAACCGTTTCATCCGAATCATCATCACTTTCATCACCATCATCATCAGCAGCATCGTCTTTATCACCGGATTCAGCACCCTCCGAATCGGATTCATCAATAAGATCCAACGGTGCTGGCTGCTTTCTTTTACCTTTAACCTGCCCAGACACATCCTCATCTTCGACAACCTGTTTCCCTTTGCTCTTTCTTTGGCGCTTACTAGTCACACCCTCCGAAACTACTGACTTAGAAGATCGTCTAGAGATGGTTGGCTTTGGGGGATCAGCAACAACCAAATGATCATAAGCAGTGAGTGCCGGTGCCACAAAATTAGCATCAACCAACGCACCCTGAAGTGGCAACTCATATCCCCCTCGGCAGTCAGCAAATACTCTGGGTTGAATGTGTGTAGCATCTCCGAGCGGACCAGTGTAAGGAAGTTGCGGCAGTAGGTGATCGATCATTAAGGTCACGAACCTTGGATACTGATCGAAAATCCGTGTCCTATCCTCGAGATTCCATAGCATGTTGCTCAGAATGAACCTGGAGGTGTTGAACTCGTGCTTGAAGACCAAAGAAACCATCAACGACTGACCCTTGCGATCCAGTACGTCGTATCCCCCTTTCCACTTCGACAGGCACTGGATAATGGTGTGCATGAGGAAGCGGTATTTATCCGGCATCAAGGACTTGTAGAACTGAGCGGAGTCTAGTCGTCCCGTATACCCCATCTGCTTGAAACAGCCAAAGATCAGCTTGTCGGGAAATACATCAGGAGCATTAGCTGAGTCTTGAAACTGCAGGACCGTGCGAATGACGTCCTCAGTAATAACTACCGGAAGATCCCCAATCTTGGACTCGATTGTAGGAGGATCGACCGTCAAATTCGCTCGAGCATTCCTCCAGAATTGGGAAATTAGATCCAGCTTCAGTTTAGGATTGGCTCGGAGGGCATATGCTATCGGGCTTCTATTCAGGTAGTTGACTATGTCTTCATACCCGGCCCCACTTTTCTCAGCAGAAAACAATGCAACAGCGTTATGTCGCTTGATTGCCACGTCCGTCTTAGGTGCCATTCTGCACAAAAGACAATCAACAACTCGCACAAAAGTTAGAACACGCACAAAAACTACTAAAAGACATTGCAAACAACATCCTAGACGTGCATAGACTACTTTTGATTGAAATTGGGTTATGCTGCAAGCGTTAAAATCAATTACGTTAAGCAAATTGAATTTGCCAAAAACAGATGTGAATCTGTTGACAGTTACGTATGTAACTTGTCTAACGTAAAGGATTTTTGAAAAATTTGGGCAGCATAACGAGACAATATCGCGAAAACGAACTTTTTTCTTTAACAATTTCGTGCACAACAATTACTTGATACAGGAATTACGTGCACGTAATTTATGAATTACGTGCATGTAACTTATGAACACAAGAGTTACGTGCACGTAATTTGTGAATTACGTGTACGTAATAAGGAATTACGTGCACGTAATTCCAAATTACGTGCCCGTAACCGTTTTGACCGTTTGTTTTCTTACGCTCAGCAAAAATCAAAATACGCTATGTTTCTTGTTGTAAAATCATTTCAATAGCAGTATTATGACTCACATTGGTCTTTAAACTACACCATTTGGACATTTATGTAGAGAATTTTAGCCAAAATTAGGGTTTTTTAGGTTTAAACTAAAATTTCTTTAAACCCTAGATTTTGGCCGAAAATCAACAATCATTTGTTACCTTTACACTCGGAAATGGGTTTAGAATGTTTAACCATCATCAATTTTGTGTTATATTAACTGATTATGGGTCCTTAATCAATGACTACCCAAACCGAGACCGTGACCATCCAAACACCCCTTTAAACTCGAAATTTTCGGTCAAGAAAACATACCGTGATGTTTAGATGATGAATCCAAGAGGAAATTGATGAAAAACGAGTGAGAATTGATGCTAACTTGCAAAATCGCCACACAGAGAAAGAGGGTTTTTGAAAAGGGTTTTTGAAAGTGTGTTTGGCAACTGTTACATAAAACCTTTTATATACCCTCTCTTTAACATCAATTACGTGCACGTAATTGATGAATTACGTGCACGTAATTCCTTGATTACGTTCACGTAATTGTTAATTACGTGCGCGTAATTTCCAGATACGTGCGTAAGTGTTTTTCGCGCGTTTTTCCGATTTAAAACTTGTTTTAATTCACGTTTTTAACTTTAAACTTTTACCGAATAAAAGAAAACAAGTTTTTAATCTTTAAACTCTTTTCAAGAGATAAAAACGATAAAACACTCAAACCTTTACACTTTATCTCGTGATAAAGAACCTTTACACTTGACGGGGAGGCATATGATCAGTCGAGCATGTTTAAGCACTCGTAGCCTTCCAATCGTCAAGAATGTACCTGTCGTGTGCCCTGAACAACCACTGATGACATACTACGTATTATCTACAGTTCACTTTGGTCGTTCCTGCACATCTTAGAAGAAAGGTTAGTTTGTAACGGGGACCCAAGCCTTAACCGACTTGGGTCTCCCACTTTCATCGGTAATGATCACATCAACCAATTCATGGTCTTTCTGATAATCAGTGGTGGTTGATGTGTCATCCTGATGTTCGAGCGACTCTTTATCATCTTTAACAGTCTCAGTCAATTTCGATTTTGGATCGGTTTTGACCTTGACTGAAGGAGAATCAACCTTTGGTTTGTTTGGTTGATTCTTCCTTTGAGGAACAGACTTAACGTTTGAAGTTGTTCTTGACTCTTTACGTTTCAAAATTAAGCTTTTCAAACGAGGACAAACCTTGGCAATGTGTCCCTCACATCGACAATAATAGCAGGTTCGAGGGTCAGTTGAATTAACCTCGGGAACCTGAGAAGTTGGAATCTTCTTTTGATTGTCGTTTCGTGGTGGTATTACCTTGGTTGATTTAGCTTTAGACACTTTAGAAGAGAAACTTGTAGGCTTAGAAGAAGAAGCCACTCCCTTAGTGAAGATCGTGGACATAGGGGTTTGAATAGTTAGAATTGGTTCCTCAACCTTTTCTTTACCCTTTGACCTCGATTTTGTGGACTTTGACTCGGCCTGCTTGGAATCGGATTGCTTAACAATCCGTTTTCCTTCTCGCACCTGAAGTTGTTCAAACTTCTTGTCCATCTTAGTAATAAGACGGCTTTCAAGGCGCTGAATGACTTTCTCAAAAAGACTATCTTGATATTTAGACAATTGGACGTCTTTTAAATCGGACAGGTCTTTCGATTTTAGGTCAGGACATTTTAAGGTCACTTTAGACTCATTTTTGCTGATACTAACTTCTGGACCAGTTTCTTCGGCTTTAGAAGCCTCAGAGGTCAAAGAAGCAGATTGAACTTCCTCTACGGACGATCCATCTACTGGGACAGGGGTGAAATTCATTGGAGGGGGCATACTAGAATACCCCAGTCCACCCTTGTCCTTAGTGTTCGTCCGTTGAGATTCGATCAATTGAGCCAAAATTTCTTTTGAGTTCGCAATTGAGGCTAACTTTCCCTGAAGAGTGTCAATTTCACTCTGTTTCTTAGCGACAGTTAATTTTTCAGCGGCATGAGCATCAGCAAACTCTTGGATCTTTGAAATGTGTCGGGTGATAACAATTTTTAAATCAGAGATTTCAACTAGTTTTTCTTTCTTAAAAGTAGTTAAAATTCTGTTTTCTTTGGACAGGACATCATTTTTTAGTCTAAGATCATTAACTTCAGAGATTAACTCTCTAGCCGATGTACTCCATACAACGAGTTTGGTCTCAAACTCGCTGCAGTTAGAACATATAGCTGTGAAAGGGTTGATGTCTACCTCACGCTTCGGAGATGAAGCATCTGATGTAGAAGCCATATCGAAAGCAAACCAATACCCGAATCAACCTCAAACGAGTACCCGAATACCCCGAACTTAACACTAATCTTCAAACGTCTTCACACGAATCTTCACAAACAGAACCCGTAGAATCAGTAAGAGAGACCAGAGAATCCAACCTAACACTACCTAATGTTTCTGACGAAAATCGGGCAGAGTAACGGCTTGAAAATGAGTAAACGAACGATTTCAGAACACCAGTTACGTGCACGAAAGTAACAAATTACGTGCACGAAAGTAAGAATTACGTGCACGAAAGTAAGGAATTTCGTGCACGAAATTTATCAATTACGTGCGTAATTAGCAAGTTACGTGAGCGTAATTGACAAGTTACGTGCAGACTTCTTCAATTACGTGACAGCAGCAAGAATTTTCCAAAAATCACCGTAAACGTGAAAATACCCAAAACTAGGTGCCCATCTTCTGCAGATATCTAATACTACCAATTGTAGATGTAATATCTGAACCTCAGCTCCAAACTCCGGCTAGAAATGCCTAGATCTAAAAAAAATCCCGAAATAACCTAAATTACTCCAAAACCTAGATCTATCCCAAATCAGCCCAAATCTTCACCAAACGGATTCAAAGACCTCTATAGCAAGTATAGAGGCTCTGATACCACTTGTTGGTCGCCTATTTCGGACCTCCTTTGAACCCTAAACCAAACTAATTGCGGAATAACTAGTTTGACTAAGTAAAACGGTGAAGAACAAGAGATATAACCAAATGAATGATTCTATTAAGCTTACGTGAATGTTTACAAACACGAATAGAATCAATACAAACGATTACAACACTTTAACACTCAAGAACTCACAATTACGTGCACTAAACTTAGCTCACGTAACTCTTCTCCGATGTGACTGCTCTGACAAGGTTCAACAACCAACATTTATGATTTCGAGGCTGCTATTTATACTGGCCCGAAACCCTAGAAGAGTTACGTTCACGTAACTCATGGAAGAGAGTTACGTGCACGTAACTCACTAGTTACGTGCACGTAACTTACGAGTTACGTGAATGTAACTCTGTTACTTGAACGTAACTTTCTCGTAAATGCTTTTGGACTTTACAACTCGATCTAATTACATTCTAACTCTACGACACGTTCTAATGAATACAAATACAGACAATAATGTTCCAACAACCGCTTAAAACTCATGTCGAGAGAGACGTATCAAAATGTAGTAGCCAAAATATGTTACATTTACAAGTATAAACGCTATTCTTTCTCATTTCAATTATTCAAAATGCAATTAAAAAATAAGTACTTCAAATAATTATAACCGAGAGCATCTTCGATTGTAGGTTTATAAAAAGCTTTAAAAAATAATGAAGAGGTTCATATTTTCTTATGTCTTTGTGGCGTGAAAAGATCCAAAATTATAAAAGAGATTTATAACTTTTAATAAATTTATGAGATTTGAGAATGTAATCCTTTATTAGGGTTCGGGTGTGGGTCATGTTTTGACTTTTGAAAACACCACTAGACCCAATTAAACTAATTATGGGTCGGGTTAATCCGATTAACACAATCACATTTTACTGATTAAACACCCCAACCGTCCCAAATTAAGTAGGGGAGTTCCCAATTTTTCTTGCAGCAAGAAAATATAATTAAACAAAAATAACAGGATTTTCTTTTTTACCAAGATAAAAAACATAATTTGCGGACATTGCCTGCATATTTCATGTTATCTGATTTTAAACTGAAATTCTATAGAGAAACAAATAACGCAATCGTTGTATTGAAAACCATAAGTTGAAATTTCCATCGACAAAACAGAAACCATAGCTTAAGTACAGATGGTATATATAACCATATATATACATAAATATCAGAGAACAGATAATAAACAGAATAAAACATTAAATAGGACGGACTCCATTGAGGTTACAAAAAAAAGTCAAAGGAGAATCCATAAGTTTAAACAGAAACTATAATAGCACATTCATTCCCATGTCACCGAAATCATGGAATTGGCCAGACCCGACTGGTCAAACGTTGAGTTGCTGTCATAGTCCAAATCCTTCACGGCACCAGGAATTGCATGAGTCAACCGAAACGGCTTTTCATCACTACCCTCTAAGTTCACATTGCAGAATGACCACAGCAACTGGAAACACAAACAATTAAAAAAAACAAAATCGTCTTCAAAATAAGAAAAATCAAATGTGTTAAAAGAAGGTTACTTGTATGGGATCAGAGCGTAAAAAGTTCCTCTGAAGCCTACGTCCGTCTGGAAGACGAACTCCGACCCTGCAAAGCAAATTCCTGTCAACCTTTGGTTCTTCAGGCAACGTTGGATAAGTTTGCTTTTCAGATTTTGGGGTTTCTTTTTCGACATTATTTGCATTGGAATCTTTTGACGGTTCTTCAACGTCCTTCATGGTTCCCAAAGATAACGCTCGAGCCAGCTTCATGTCTTCGTCTTCTTCATCCACTGCACAAGCATTTTCCTCATATATAATAAATCAATGCGTATAAAAATAGATTACAAGGATATTTTTTTTGATAAAAACGCCATTAAAACCTGGTGTAGCTTGGATTTTGGGAGGTGGGGCCTGAGAATTTTCTCGTGGACGTTTGTTGGACAAGGTGAAATGATGATCCTTAGGGCTACCATCCATGAATTGCAACAGATCCTATTATTAAAATATAATCTTTGAACTTTGAGTTTCGAGTGTAAAATTTGCATATTTTTCAAACAGTTATATTAGACATTAAATATACCTCCAAAAGATTTTCGGGTTGAATCATTCCACGCCATAAGCGCATTTTTTGACCCGTGACAGGGTCAATGACAAGAGTTACGGGAACAGAATCCAACTTATAGTATGTTTTTATCTTGCTGCCGTCTTCTGTATCTTCACATACCTAAATGCACAATGAAAAAAGAAAAATTGACTATACAAGTTAAAAACATGATTACAAGTCTATAAAAATCAAGAATAATGAGGTAACCAATTTGACATGGTACCAACGCTTTCTATCGTACGAACAAAGTGGTTAGAAAACTTTCGAGAGAACACTAAAATATATTTTATTTCTTTCATTCTTTGTATAAAGGGGTAAATCCCACCTGAACCAACTTTGTTGACCTGCACCAAACAACCTTTTTCCTAACTATTTCGTTAGTCTTCTATACATAGGAAATAAATCATTTCCTTATTTATTTAACCTTACTCAGCCTTCGTGAAACAGCCTTCCTAGTATTACAATATATAGCTAAATGAATCACCAGTAAACTTTAACTCAAAAGATCTTCAACATTCTTGACTTAATATTGACATATACGTGATAAAATGAGTTTTAAAAACAAAGTACCGATCGGAATTAAAATGCTTAAATAAATCATTGATACTTAGTAACAACATGTATTCTTTCTCAAAGGATATATATTCAACAAGTTCAGTAAAGATTGGATAAATTCCTACATAGCGAAAAATCCACACTGGTTTGTTTCACTATAAAACTCTATCCAATCACTCATCCTCATTATTCAGCCTACTAACCTTTCCATCCTTCCTTCCTACAGAACTTAAACGTAAAAGCACTCTTGTGTGTTTTTACTGTCAGCCTTGATTGTAAAAAGCACTAGGCGATCCGAAGCGTTTGGGTCTCAAAATCAGAGGCCCAATGAGAGAGGCATGTAGGCGCCGGTTTTACAAAATGCTTTAAATTAGTTATACATCAAGTTTTTACTTTATAAAAGCTTAAAGTTCAAAATACTTCATAATTCAGACATAAAGTAGTCCAAAACTAGCCTTAAACTAGATTTAAAAAATAAACCCAATGCAAAATATGCCCGATAACTAGTTATTGAACAGAAAGGGCTTATAAGTATGATTCTATCAAAACCCTTGAGGGGTGGCTTAGAGAAAATCGGAGAAAAAAAGCGCCTCATGCACTACCTAGCGTCTCACATCATCTGATGCGATCAGGCTGGTGCCTCACACCTCAGGCGTGCATTTTAAACCAAGCTGTCACCATTGACCTCTATAATCGAAGTAGTCTCACTGTCATTATGTTCATATAAAGGAAGAATGAAAGTTTTAAAATCCTTCAACAACTAAGCTAGTTTGGATGTATCTGTTTCTCATTGCATAAATATATGTTTTCAATTACAGTAATATGATTTGTCATTTAGGATGATCGGATTTTACTTATCCAGGTTTATTTTGTTTCGGTGTTTGGACCTACTAATGTCATACAAATAATTCCCACTATTCCAGAGTAAACAACCTTGTGAGCACAATTATTATATACAATATCAAATGAGAAATAATAACCTGCCAAAAGATGAAATTTGAGGTGATTGTTTGAGCAACAGCTTCATTGGCCCATGTATCACGGTTAAGCTGCACAAAAACAACACATGATTATAACATCCAACTGCATAATAGAACTTCGTATTTATAGGGACAATTATTTCGGGATATACCATGTGTGAGCTGAATTCTCTCGTAGATTGCAAGTTCACTAGTAGCCATCGGTCTTGGGTTTTAGCAGCTTCTTTTGCCTGCCATTTTAACAAATCGGAAAAATAATTTTGAGAAAAAATAACACGACTAATAGCATTTAAACCTAATTTTAACAAACAAAGTAACCTCAGAATCATAATCATATATAACAAGACACAATGGTTATTATACTAAAAGAAAAGCTTGCTGGTGCATTTAACCCAAGTAAAATCTAGCTAACCAGTAATATAAAGTATAAACATTCCATGCCGAATTTCTTAGCTTTTATTTCTGGCCTAGAATAATGAAGATTTCCGCTTCTAAAACTTTTTGTCACGTTTAAAGATAATTTCTACAGATTTTATTTCTTCAATGCTCAATAGAAACCAAACTACGATCCACACAACTTATGATTGCCAAATTCTTACAGCCATCATCAATGTTTGATCAAGATAAAAGGTTCAATCAAAAAATGAACTTTTCAAACATATTCTATAAAATATATTCAAAGGTTATTTTTTGCAAAATGAATTTAGATGCTTGTGCATAGGAAAAATAGATTATAGAAAGTACTATAAATTTATTTATTTCGGGACTAAAAGATCAAAAAATTTACCTTCTCAAATGATCCATGGTACATTATGCCAAAAGGAGGTCGATATAAGGTAGCAAGATTCTCTCGAGCAGCATGAGTCGTAGATGCAGAACCTTGATCTGTTTCCCATACTCCAGGGCGTTTTAGTTCCTCCTCAAAGTTACGGAACGGAACCACTGTATGAGCTTCACGAGGGTTGAACCCCATTCTCGATCCTCTTTATACATAGCAAACAAAAAATAACAAACTAAAAATCCGTGTACATTATAACAATAAACAAAATAAAACTGAATACACATAAATAAATCCACCGTACCCATAGAGCATTGGACTGTCATAAAGAACATCCCTTTTCACTGGTAAAGGTGCACGAACATCACTTCCTTCAACAACATTTTCTGACCCAATGTCATTCTCCAAGCCTCTGAGACCCCAATTAAATCAAATTCATATTACCAAAAAAATAATTTAACCAACAATATAAAAAATCCACATACCCCGCAATTGGGTCAGACAAAAGCCCGTTACTTTGCATTGGTGGAACGTCAGGAAACGCCACCGCAGGTATCGCTCCACCGTCAAGTCCTACATAAAAAAGCTGAAGTGCATCTTCAAGCTTCCAGCTTGTAGCCTAAAAAAATACCTCAAACAATCAAAAATCAATAAATAAATAAAAAATAAAAAAAATCCCAAATAAAAATCCATCAATTCTAATAATCCTACATCATCAACCCTAATAACAAAAAATACTCAATTAATCAAAACCCTTAAAAATCCAAACTTTATCAAAACCCACAAAACAAACACTAAAAAGATCATATATATATAGATACAGCCATATGTATGTATATACCTGTAAGAACTGTCTAGCAGTATCGGGTGTTTGGCCAACAGCAATTTCAAGAAAAGAAGAGACCATCGTTTGCTGATCGGATGCACTATCCATGTTTGATTGTTCAATCAAAACCCTAAATGGGGAAATTGGATTTTTAGGAGATTTGGGGTCGATTCAAGATTATTATTATCGAAATAAAAAAAGGTTGGTTACTTGATCCCAAGTTGATGTCACACTCAATCTTTACATATATTTTTCACTAAATTCATTTATAAGAAAAGCAAATTTAAAAATTATCTTTTAAGACATTTATGTTTTTGATATTATTTTTATGGGTTATAATACATTATTACTCTCCGTATTAAAACTTGATGATGCCTATGGCTTTGTCTCATTTATTGTTTTTTTAATTTCTTTGGGCCTGTTTTATAATGTTTTTTTGGGCCTGTTTTATGCTTAATTTTTTTTTTTGTGGACTTCCTCTGGCCCAGGTCTTTCTTGAATCATTTCTCGCTTTCTCCTGCTGTTTTTTGTTGGCTTCTCCAATTTCCTACACGTGTAGTGCTTACTCATTGCTTTGTATCCCCTTCTTCCAGCTGTAGTAGGTGTTTCTTGAGGTTATTGTTTTGCTTTCTTTATTTTTGCAATCTTTTGATCGAAACTTCTGTTCAGGTTCTCAATTTAGGGTCTAGAAGGAATCAAAGAAGAGGACTTTATGGCACTGTAGCGGGTTTGGGAGATTTGACGGGTTCTATTCTGATGGGGACAGGTGCTGATGTGGCAAGTATTCTTCCGATTTAGTTAGGTTTAATTTGTTGTTAATTTTGTTAATTAGGTCGTTAATTTGCTTATTTGTGTTTTTATTTGATTTTTTTTTTAGGGTTTTGAATAAAGGAGGTTGTGCTTAGTGGTGTCTTCCTTGGAGATTCCGAGAGAGAAGAATATAACAAAATCCAATAGGTGTGCCTTTTTGTTATTGTTTTCGACTTCTACGATGAAACAAATTTCAAGTGATCATATTATATTGGTTAAATGGACTAAACAATATATATAGTTTTTGATGGTTCTTATTTGTTTTTTTGGTATTGTTATGCTGACTATTTTGATGAATTTGTTATCGTATGTAGTTTTTGTTATTGAACCGATTTTTTTTCAGCAGCCATTCAATGGATGTGACTAATAACGTAGATGCTGAGAATGAAGTTAAATCATTTTTTTATACGGCTCCTAATCTTAAAGACGCTAACGCCATAATAACAAAGTTAACCCATTTCATTGATCAGAATTTTGTTTATCAGGCATGTTGTCTTTAACAATATGTATATTTTTTTAACAGTTTATATCTTTTTTATAAACCTTTTTATAATTTCTATCGGTATGTGATTTTAGAAACCGGAGGACGTAGAAGGGTTATATGTGTTACTTCTGGTGGGACCATTGTTCCTTTAGAACAACGTTGTGTTCGTTACATTGATAATTTCAGCTCTGGGCATAGAGGAGTAACGTCTACCGAGTAAATTGATATAAATTACCATTTTGTTACTTTCTGTTTGTTTTTAATTAACTATATTTAATGATGAAATGAATTTGTTGATGCATGCAGATACTTTTTGAAATCCGGATATTCGGTCATCTTTCTCTATAGAAGGTGAATATTGCGCTCAATTCAGTAACTACAGTTTTGACCCGTTATCTTACCCACCCGTTAATGTTCATTGTGTAGGGGAACCTGCCAGCCATATTGTAGATCGCTTCCTGATGATCCGCTACTCGAATGTTTCGAAGTTACTGCTGATTCTAGCATACAAGCTTGAATTTTTCACCCATTTACTTATAAGTTGGTTGATTTGGGTTATGTTTTTATCTCTAACTGGTCAATTCCGCAAATTACTAAATAACTAAAACCCCCTGGGTCAAATGGGTCAGTGTAACCCACCAAAATGTTTTTTCATGAATTTTTTTTGGGTTAACCGAACTGACCCAACGAGTTTACCCGTTCCAAAAATGACATGTTGTTATCCGTAACATAGGAGGTACGTTAATGTTTATATTTGACCTATTTAATGAATAATATCGTTTTACAGTGCACGAGTCACACTCTGAAGCAGTTAAGGGCGCGATTAGTGGGCATCAAGAAGTAGAAATCATCTCTCATATTTGATGAAATTTTAGCTCGATTTATGCACTGTAATACAAAGTTTCATTTTCATTTCAGGCGGTTTCACAGGGCTTTTTGCTGAAACTTCCCTTTACAACCATCTTTGAATACCTCCAGGTTACAACAGACGACATTAAAGTTCAACAATTAAAATATTAAAATATAGATATTAAACGTACTATTTTTAAACTATGAGCAGATTTTACGTATGGTTGCTACATCAATGAAGATCCTTGGACCAAGTGCTATCATATATTGTATATATTCTTCATTTTTGTGTACTAATGATGTTTTTAATGCAGAATGGTAAACAAATGGTACAAGAAGGGCCCTTAACTGCTCCAGCATCAGTTGCGGATTCATCACAGGTTACTTCACATTGTCAATTTATTTAGTTTATAACATTTAAACTCTCAGTGGACGTCTCACTGAGTCCTTGCTGGTACGCGTGGTTATATTTGGTATTATTTGTAGTAGATATAGTTACTTGATTGTCTTAATAAATTGTTATTGTAGGATGGCACCGGAAGTTATGCAGCAAACGAATGGATACGATTTCAAGTAAGCCGGGATTTATTTATCTATTTTCTACTATACTCAAAGATCAGTTAAATTACTATATATTGATCATAAACAAGGCAGATGTGTGGTCGTTTGGAATCACAGCCCTCGAACTTGCGCATGGCCATGCACCCTTTTCAAAGTATCCACCGATGAAAGTAATAAAAAAATCTCTCGAGAAAGATTTCTATTCATTTACCGAATTCCCAAAAAAAAGATTTTATCAATTTAAAATGAATTTACGTTGTTATTCTTACCCTGCAGGTTTTGTTTATGACTCTGCAAAACGCACCACCAGGTCTCGATTACGAAAGGGACAAAAAGTTCTCAAAGGTTTGTAATTTTGTCATCCCTCTAGGATAAATGAACTAAAATGTACTAGATTTTGTTGTTGATTTGTAATGTTTTGCAGTCTTTTAAAGACGTGGTTGCTGCTTGCTTAGTAAAAGACCCAAAGAAGCGTCCATCTTCAGAAAAAAAAACTGATGAAACACCCGTTCTTTAAACATGGAAAAACAGCTGATTATTTAGAACGTACCATTCTTTATGGCCTTTCTCCTTTAGGTGATCGTTTTAAAATGCTAAAGGTGCCATCCTATTACCAAGCTTCGGCTTTTATTATCATTAATTATGTTACTATTCATTTATTTACGCATTTTCTATGTGTTTGTTGTTTTAGGTCAAAGAAGCCGATCTCAAGGAATTATACGGAGATAAGGAACATTTATCACAGGTATAAATGTTATAACTGATACCGATTTTATTCATTGTCTGTTATCCTGATTTCTTGCTATATGCAGCAAGAGTATATACGAGGAATTAGTGGTTGGAATTTTAATTTGGAGGACTTGAAGAATCAGGCTGCCCTTGTACGTGTTAAAAAATATGAGATATCAGATTTGATTATAAAACACCCGGGGATCTACTTTATGACCCTTTTTCATTTGTAAAAATACCAGCAGTCAAATTATCGTCTGAGATGATTGACAATCATTCGGATACTAAATCGCAGGATACCCCTGATGAAATCCCTAACTTGGAGGATTCATTTTCGGAGATTCCTATTAAGTCTTTTCAAGCACTCAAGTACGATCATATGTATAATTTGCAAGTGAAAGAAACTAAAACAACAAATAACAAAAATAGCTACAGATACTCCTAACGGGTTTCAAAAACCGTACTTTTGCAATAACAACTTACAACCTCTGTAACTATATTATCTTTGTAACGACTACTACTATCGCTATCAATATCGGCCTGCTATGAAATATACAAGACGGCGAACTCGTGCAACGCACGAGTATCTCCTAGTTATATACTAAAATTGGTTATATATTTATTAAGGAAGAAACGACTTTGAAAATGCAATAGATCATATTTAATAATTTATAATTAAATAAAACATGTTTAAATTTATTATAAACTATTCATTGAGTTATTTTATTATTTTTTTATTTTTATACAGCTTAAATGTTTGAAAAAGGAAAAGGCTAAGAAAGAAAATAAAACATTTAATATAAGTTAAGTCATATTTATGGCATAGTTTGATGAGACGGTTAACATGTTATACATTTAGCCCGCACCTATAGCTAGAACTATAGCAATGACTTTTAGTTTTGAATTTTTGTTGAAAAATTATTAGCAACGTTAACGGAATTTTTGTTAAAAATTATTATTAGCAACGCCAACGGAATTTTTGTGATAGGTACCAATAAGTCCTTAGTGTTTAAACTATACCAATAAATACTATACGATTACTAGCATCGTATTCGTATTATACAACTGTTTTGAACATAAATAAGACGTTATGGTTAAATATAATGAAATGTGTTTTGTTGTTTCTTTGAAAATTTAAATACGTTTTGAATTAGTTTTCTATATTTCACTCCAAGTATATCAACATAAGTTTCATTCATATTTTGTTTGATCAAAGAAAGTGATGTTTGGATGATTTCAACTTTAGATCTCATAAAAGTGCATACCTAACAAACTTTTAACGAGCTTAAGATGATGAGGGTTGAAGATGGTGAAGTGTTCTTGCTATGGGCGCAATATGAACAGAGTTTGTGTATGTGTGTGTAGTATGAACTGAATATGTATTCAACCTGTAGAATATCGTACCATTGTTGGTATTTTTAGCTAATATCTCTTTAGAAGTTTCAGCGTCTAGCCATTTAATAATCCTTATGTCCCAATTGATGATGGACATAATGATCCAACGTTCATGTCATTATGCCACACATAATGACCTAACGCATATCATTATCATGAATATAATGAGTAACGATCTAATTAAATGTCACAACGGTTGAGTCATAATGGGCAGACATAAATTAAGAAGTGAGTTCCAGAGTACGACTGTTGGACTACTAGTGCTAGACTACTAGTGTTGGACTACATGTGCTAGAGAGTCGGACTACAAGTGTTAGAGAGTCTTGCTACAAGTGCCAAAGAGACACGGACTACAAGTGCCACAGAGAGTTGGACTATAAGTGCCATAGAGTTGGACTACAAGTGCCACAGTTTCGGACCACGAGTGTGATATGCCAGATTGTCAGTCCAAAAATCGAGAGAGAGAATTTTTATAAGAGTTAGGGATTAGCCATGAATCTTTTACTAGTACTTGTGTAAAAGTGGGGATAGCAAAACAGCCTGAAACCAATGGGAAAACCCGAAACCCAAAAATATGGGTCGGGTTAGCGGGTTTTGAAACGGGGTACGGGTACAAAAAAAATATATTTCGCAGATATTGCTATGAGTTTTGACAATACACGTATTTATACTCATACCCGTATTAGCAATAATCTTTTATAAAATAAGTAATACTAATAATAACCTTTAGTTACATATACTTTAATTCATTTACTTATTTGTAATTATAAGTTTGAAATTGTTTGTTTTAAAAGTTTAGAACTCGAATATAAGATGTATATCATGGTATTATAAGGGGTCGGTATTTTTAAGCCAATAACTCGACACTATGTGCGGAATAAACTTAAATGGGAATACTTGATACCTACGGATATACCCGAGAAACCGAAGGGTAAAACTTATTGGGTACCCGATGGATATTGGGTTGGGTATGGGTATCCTTTTTATTAACGGATGTGGGTATGGGTTTAGTAATACCCGCCTCAAACCCGTCCCATTATCATCCCTATGTAAAAGGTATAAATACCATTTACGTAGTTAGTGGTAAAGATCTTTTAGGTCGTCACTAATGAACTCAATGAATTGAAAACAGTTCTCTAAAACTTTGTTACTCTTTAGTTGAGTTTAGCAGATAAGGGGTTTGGTTTGTCTTTCAGACTACACTAATAAAGCATAAAGTGAGAGATAAAGTATGTGACAACCGTCAAAACTCAGATCGAGAACGCTAACTTATAATCTCGATACTTTTATTGGGTACTTGCTATAACTAAATTTATGTGTTACGTGGTTACGTAAACATAACTCTTTAAGCTAAGCTCGATGTAACTCATACAAAAACTTTTAACGTAGGTTTACGTTACTTAAACATAAAATGTGTGTGTCTCGGAATCGGAATCGGAAATCGAAAACGGAAACATAAGACGAATCCTAAAACCAAGAAAACATATAATGAACTTGCCTAAGTTCATAGCAAAACAATCTTAAACGCCAAGCGAACGCAAATGCTTAACAATTACGCAAACGAAAAACGAAAGGAACCAGAAAAAGGGCCCGGTGCGCCGCACTAGGCCTTGGTGCGACGCACCAGGCGGTTGGACAGACTTTTGTTGTTGCTTGATGAGTCATTTGTGCATGTAATAAGATCCCAACACTTGTCCCTAACGTGTCTAAAGCTTAGAAGGTCCAGGATTTTGGTCATTGTAAACATGCTAGGGTCCCTTTTGTGTTCATTTTAAACACCCCAACTTAAACACACACATTTACACACACACGCACATTCATTTTCCAAGTTAACTCTCTCAAACTCCCACAAGTTCCAGCAACTTTACAAGCAAAAACATCTCTAAAATACCATAACAAACACCATAAAATCGTTTATAATTAAGAAGGAAGCAAGTAAATTTCACTTGGGTCAAGGAAAAACGGGTTCTAGCATTTCTGGGGCTAAAAACACCAAGGGAACACTTCAATCTCTTCCAAATCACTTTCTACTCGGTATAAATCTCTCAAATCTTCTGTCTTTATAATATATACACTTTGCATGCATCATCTAACAACTAAAAATGAGTTTTTATGAAGATTTGTGACCATTTATAAACAAAAACGGGTTTTGATAAAAGCTACATTAAATCCTTGTTATTATGGATGAAAATCCAAACTAAACTTATATTATAAAAGGTTTTACTATTTTTAGCCATTGCATGTCGAAATCTAACTTAAAAATAACGAATTTCATCAAAAACGATTTTTGGTAAAGGACCTGTCTCGCGACCGCGCCACGGTGCCTCCACCGCGAGGCGGTCGTGGTGAACCCATGACCGCGGCGCAGTCCCTCCACCGCGAGGCAGTCGTGTGCAGACTTGTTACAAAACCTTATTTAAACCATTATTTAGCGTAACTTTGAACTTTTCGTTTTAAGATTATATATAAAACTGAAATTCATGAACTATAACCTGTAATAGGGTAACTTATTCAACATATAATCCCTATCTTGTCTTTATAAGTTAAAGATTATTGCTAAGACGTTGTAAGCGGGAAAGTGTTAAAAATTGGATTTAGAAACTATAGCGCGGAAGCGCTGCCCGATTTTTAGTAAAACCAAATACAAACACTTTATAACATAAGCATTTCGTTGACTAACGATGGTATAAACTAATAAATAATGTTACTTACGCCAAAACTTGGTATAAAATAGGATTCCGGTGATTACGAGCACCTTTCGAGCTTTCCGAGCACACTACGATCTTCGCAAACAGTGAGTTACAAACCCCTACTTTTAAACGCTTTCAAATACATTTTCGGGTGAAATGCGAGTCTTAGGCTTGAACTTTATGTTAAGCTGAAACATACTTGAATGCTAAACGAAAACACTTATACTTTTACGAAACGATTTGATAGTTGAATACTATTACGAAACGATTTGATAGTTGAATACTTTTACGAAACGACTTGATAGTTGAATACTATTACGAAACGATTTGATACTTGAAAACTATTACGATACGCTTTATTACTTGAATACTATTTCGAAACTATATTTTGCCGGCATTGTTGATGATTTTGCCAACAATGCCGAGGAAACAAACAACTATTTTGCCAGCATCGTTGATGGTTTTGCCAACGATGTTGAGGATACAAACATTAAATTGCCAATGACCTGGCATCGATCGACATGTTGCGGACGTTGTACAACATGGTCGTGAGATGCTACGAAAATCCCATACACTCCTACATAACTAGTTGCTATTAATCTCTGGGAGAGGACCGATAGAATTTATGAGTAGCGCTATTAGGGTAGTTGCAAAGACCCTCACCACAACGACAACAACAGATGGTGCATAATATTCTAGTGGGTAATTAATAGGCTTAGCAACGCAACGATACGATCATTGGGCAATACTTAGGATTGTCACATAGGCGCGCTATGTGGTCAATGCCTACGAACACGAATACTAAACTTTACGCATGGTTATGCGACAACTATTTGAACAATATACTTTACGCATGGTTATGCGACAACTATTTTAATACTATACTTTACGCATTGTTATGCGACAACTATTTGAACACTATACTTTAAGCATGGTTATGCGACAACTATTTGAACACTATACTTTACGCATGGTTATGCGACAACTATTTGAACACTATATTTTACGCATTGCTATGCGTCAACATTTTGAATACTATACTCTCACGCATTGTTATGCGTCAACTATTTGAATACTATGCTTTACGCCATTGTTATGTGCGTCGAAACTTAAATGCTTTACTTAAACTTGTAGCTCACTAACTACGTCTCCCGTAGTTAACACTTGACTCGTATTTTCAGGAAACGAGTAAGCTTGAGGCGATGCTAGTATACTTATGGGCTGATGACTTCAAGAATGGGAAAGGGTTCGGGCGGTTTGGCAATGAACACCTATTTCGTATTTCGGATATGTAAACGCTGTTTTAAACACTTGTAAACTTTGAAGTTATGTTTTATTTAATATAACTTGATGGTTGATTGTAAACTTGTGTATCGAATGCTATTGCTCTTCACATCCCGTGATTCCGCTTTAGCGGGGTGTGACAGACTTGGTATCAGAGCGCAAGGTTATAGTGAATACCGATTTTTCAAAAATCAAACTATAACCAGTTCCTAAACGAAAGATTTTATTAACCAAAACGTGAAGGCATTGTTTAACTTGAATTATTCGGAGCCTGATCACGAACGAATAATTTGGACTAAATTATGCCAGAACGGGATTGGTAAACACTAAACGAACCTTCCCGGGGAAATTCTTGAAGTCAGACCCACACAGACCTAGATGCTAAACTTAAGATACTCTATGTGCTCAGCTTATTACTAACACTAACATGAGCTGTATCTACGACTTAACTAGTTTTCGGTCTAGGCTATGCCGAGAGGGAAAGAGTTAGCTACGTCCGACAACGAAACGCTATATGCTCTAGACTATACTAAGATAACATTAAGACTTAGTGGGAATTTTATCCCATTCACCTTTCTATGATGCGATGAAGGGAACGATTATAACCGTGTCAGACAACGAGGTAGATGCCCGACGCATACTCTTGAGAACTCACATTTTCCTACGAACTTGATATACGATAGTGATAGGTTATCAAGGTATAGGAGCGTTGAGCTAACATTTTCGTAAACTATTACTTTACCGTATAACGACTCCGATCTGGACTGGTTTATACTGTCCCATGCCGACTATATCTCCCGTTCTTTAGGCGGAGACGACACATTGTCGATTATCGACACCGTATACACTTTATTCTACTAATCTTTACGCAATGCCTTTTTATGGCAACTGGGAAGTATTCCCACATAAGACACATGAGTGCAGTTGCAACTGGACATATTAAGTGATGCACCCAAGATATCCGATAACTAAGAATTGACACTGGAAGACATGATGGGTTCATGCGACAAGTTTACGGATCTCCAGAAATGGTCTAGAAGTCAATGTATCACGACACTCGACATACTTCATACCAAATAAACAATACATAGGGCAGTCCAGACAACTCGATGCTAGTTGTGGAATTGCTACACGTAAGAGTGTTGAAAATCACTGTTATCATTCGTTCGCTTTAGTATACACAATGTTGTAAACTTCGGTCGCGTACTTATTCTTAATCTTAATTACATGATATGCCCCTAGCATAAACATGTATATCTCATACCTTACTTTCATTTATTGACATTATTATTATGCAAAATAATGTACAATAATTGATTGTACTCGATTAAGGGGCTAGCATTTACGAAATCGCAAGAATAACGCAAACTTATCTAGGGAATCGTTGGTCAGTATGGATTCCTAGGCTTAAATAAGAATCTAAGGTAACTTCAAAACAAGGTAGGTTTTGAAAGTATATCCTAAAACGAAAAATCACCACGAAGATACGATCACATTCTTATGATTACGATAAACCACGGAATAGTTATTTGTCAAACATGTTGAAGTCATGTCTCTACAAGGAAATCATCTAAACATCTGCTCTACAATAAGACCTTAATCATACAAGGCGACATGGAAAGGACAAGGCTAAACCTTATACCCGAAAAACACTTCGACCGAGGTTATGGCTCGTCGCTATTTAACCAAGAAGGTGCCCAAGGAAACAGATTAGTAGTAAGGAAATACCGGAAGTATTTCCCGGTGACTTGCCCGAACTATTACTAGTCCATTAAGTAAACTTAAACATTAACTCAATACTCAGCACAACCCTTGAGGCCCGAGCATCATACAATTTAGAGCCTTCGTGATAGGAACTGAGGAAGCAAGATACGACCCCCGAGTAGTTGCAGCTTTGACGCAGTAATTGAAATGGACTGGTTGACCATTCAAGATGCAAAGATATTTTGCTTAGATAAGACGATTCGGATTCCATTAGGATATGGAAAGGAATTGATAGTTCAAGGAGATAGGACGGGACAAACTTCGAAACTTATATCGGTGATGTAAATGCGCCAATACCTGAATAAGGGCTCCTTTGCATTGTTAGTAAACATAAAAGACAAACAAACGAAAGTAGCAGACCTTAAGGATATACCGATAGTTAGAGACTATCCGGAGGTATTTCCCGAAGAACTACTAGAACTACCACCACTGAGGCAAGTAGAGTTTAGAAACAAAGAAATTATTGGAGCAACACCAGTGGCAAAGACGCCATATCGACTAGCTCCGACTGAAATGCAGGAATTATCCAACCAAGTATTGGATAAAGGATTTATCCGACCAAGCTTATCACCATGGGGAGCGCCGATCCTATTCGTTGAGAAGAAATATGGATCGTTCCGCATAGGTATCGACTACCGAGAATTGAATAAGCTAACTGTTAAGAACCGATATCCTCTTCCACGAATCGATGACCTTTTCGATCAACTTCAAGGCGCAACATACTTCTCAAAGATTGACTTAAGGTCCGGATATCATCAAGTGTTGGTTTCTGAAGATGATGTACCGAAAACCGCATTCCGCACTAGATACGGACACTACGAGTTCCTGGTAATGCCATTTGGACTCACAAATGCACCGGCGGTATTCATGGATTTGATGAATAGGGTATGCCGACCGTATCTAGACAAGTTCGTTATTGTGTTCATCGACGATATCTTAATCTACTCGCATACCAAAGAAGAACACACAAACCCCTTAAAGCTGTTATTAGAATTACTCAAGGAACAACAACTCCACGCAAAGTTTTCCAAGTGCGAATTCTGGCTGCGCAAAGTCAAATTTCTCGGTCACGTAGTTAATGGATCCGGAATTCATGTTGATCCATCAAAGATCGAAGCTATAGAGAATTGGAAAACTCTCAAAAGTCCGGCATAAATCCGCCAATTTTTAGGACTAGCGGGATATTACCGGCGATTCATTCAATGTTTCTCTAAGATAGCCAAACCCTTGACAAAGTTAACGCAAAAGAACGAGAAGTTCAACTGGGGAGATGCACAAGAACAAGCCTTCAATATTCTAAAAACGAAACTGTGGAATGCTCCAATTCTAACTCTTCCTAAATGAAACGAAGACTTCATGGTATATTGTGACGCATCTAACCTAGGGTTAGGTTGTGTATTGATACAACGAAACAAAGTTATAGCATATGCATCTCGACAACTCAAGAAACACGAAGTAAATTACGCTACGCACGACCTAGAATTGGGAGCGATAGTTTTTGCCCCTAAAAATCTGGAGACACTATCTCTATGGAACCAAATGCACGATATTCACGGACCATAGGAGCCTACAACAATACATTACATCTTGCTTCGCATAACTAATTCTCTACAACATATACTAGATCAGAAACTACTCAACATGAGGCAAAGGAGATGGTTGGAACTCCTTAGCGACTACGACTATGATATTAAGTATCACCCCGACAAAGCGAACGCTATAGCAGATGCCTTGAGTAGGAAAGAAAGGAAGCAGACGACTCGAGTACGTGCATTAGGAATCTACCTTAAACCCGACTTGAGGACGCGTATAGAAAGTGCTCGACATGAGGCTTTGAAGGCAGATAACATAAAGGTCGAGACCTTGCACAAACACGATAAGGACTTTGTAAGGAAGGACGACGATATCTATTATTTTAAGGATCAAGTTTGGATTCCCACAACTAACGAATTGAGAAAGACCATTATGGACGAAGCACACCGAACGCAATACTCCATTCATCCAGGATCGAGCAAGATGTATAAGGACCTCAAGGAACATTACTGGTGGCCTGGAATAAAAAGAGACGTTGCTTTATACGTAGAGAAATGCCTCACTTGTGCGAAAGTGAAGGCCGAATATCAAAAGCCATCAGGATTACTACAGTAACCAGAAATTCCCGAACGGAAATGGGAACATATCACAATGGATGTCGTTACTAAATTACCTCGTACGTCGAAGGGTAATGACATGATCTGGATTATAGCAGATCGACTAACGAAAACAGCACACTTTATTCCCATCAAGGAAAGTTTTAATGTGGAAAAACTTGTCCAGATATACACAAACGAGGTAGTGACTCGTCACGGAATTCCCACGTCAATTATCTCGGACAGAGATACTCGTTTCACTTCCAGATTTTGGGAGGCATTCCAAGAATCGTTGGACACTCGATTAGATTTAAGCACGGCTTACTATTCACAGACCGATGGTCAAAGCGAGCGTACAATACAAATCTTAGAGGATATGCTGAGAGCATGTGTTATTGACTACGGAGGTAGTCAGGATAATCATATACCATTAATAAGATCCTCCTATAACAATAGTTATCACACTAGTATCAAATGGGTGCCATTTGAAGCTCTTTATGGAAGAAAATGCCGATTTCCACAGTGTTGACTGGAATCGGGGGATCGATAACTAATCAGTATGGATGTAGTACAAGAAATGATTGATAGATCACAACGATAAAGGAACGACTAAGACTACTAGAAGTCGTCAAACGATTTGCGCTGATGTGCGTAGAAAAGACTTAGAAATTCAAAACGATGACAAAGTAATTCTTAAGGTGTCACCTTGGAAAGGTGCAATACGCCGCGGAAAACATGGAAAGCTTAGTCCGAGATATGTAGGACCATTCAAGATACTCGAAAGGGTAGGTCCAGTTGCGTATCGTTTAGAACTACCGCAAGAGCTCGTAACATACATAATACTTTTCATGTGTCGAGACTGAAAAAGCACTTATCGAACGAAACACATATCACACCTTTAGGAGAAGCACAACTAGACGAAAAGCTACAATTTGTCGAGGAACCAAATTGAAATCATAGAACGCGAAACTAAGAAACTGAGACACAGTCAAATCCCTATAGTGAGGGTGCGATGGAACGCAAAACGTGGCCCCAAATATACCTGGGAACGAGAGGATCAATTGATGCTTAAGTATCCTCGTACCTTCACTTCTCCCACAACGAATACCACAAGTTGAAATTTCGGGACGAAATTCTTTCAACGTGGGGAGAATGTGACAACCGTCAAAACTCAGGTCGAGAACGCTAACTTATAATCTCGATACTTTTATTGGGTACTTGCTATAACTAACTTTATGTGTTACGTGGTTACGTAAACATAACTCTTTAAGCTAAGCTCGATGTAACTCATTCAAAAACTTTTAACGTAGGTTTACGTTACTTAAACATAAAACGTGTGTGTCTCGAAATCGGAATCGGAAATCGAAAACGAAAACATAAGACGAATCCTAAAACCAAGAAAACATATAATGAACTTGCCTAAGTTCATAGCAAAACAATCTTAAACGCCAAGCGAACGCAAATGCTTAACAATTACGCAAACGAAAAACGAACGAAACCAGAAAAAGGGCCAGGTGCGCCGCACTAGGCCTTGGTGCGACGCACCAGGCGGCTGGACAGATTTTTGTTGTTGCTTGATGAGTCATTTGTGCATGTAATAAGATCCCAACACTTGTCCCTAACGTGTCTAAAGCTTAGAAGGTCCAGGATTTTGGTCATTGTAAACATGCTAGGGTCCCTTTTGTGTTCATTTTAAACACCCCAACTTAAACACACACATTTACACACACACGCACATTCATTTTCCAAGTTAACTCTCTCAAACTCCCACAAGTTCCAGCAACTTTACAAGCAAAAACATCTCTAAAATACCATAACAAACACCATAAAATCGTTTATAATTAAGAAGGAAGCAAGTAAATTTCAATTGGGTCAAGGAAAAACGGGTTCTAGCATTTTTGGGGCTAAAAACACCAAGGGAACACTTCAATCTCTTCCAAATCACTTTCTACTCGGTATAAATCTCTCAAATCTTCTGTCTTTATAATATATACACTTTGCATGCATCATCTAACAACTAAAAATGAGTTTTTATGAAGATTTGTGACCATTTATAAACAAAAACGGGTTTTGATAAAAGCTACATTAAATCCTTGTTATTATGGATGAAAATCCAAACTAAACTTATATTATAAAAGGTTTTACTATTTTTAGCCATTGCATGTCGAAATCTAACTTAAAAATAACGAATTTCATCAAAAACGATTTTTGGTAAAAAACCTGTCTCGCGACCGCGCCACAGTGCCTCCACCGCGAGGCGGTCGTGGTGAACCCATGACCGCGGCGCAGTCCCTCCACCGCGAGGCAGTCGTGTGCAGACTTGTTACAAAACCTTATTTAAACCATTATTGAGCGTAACTTTGAACTTGTCGTTTTAAGATTATATATAAAACTGAAATTCATGAACTATAACCTGTAATAGGGTAACTTATTCAACATATAATCCCTATCTTGTCTTTATAAGTTAAAGATTATTGCTAAGACGTTGTAAGCGGGAAAGTGTTAAAAATTGGATTTAGAAACTATAGCGCGGAGGCGCTACCCGATTTTTAGTAAAACCAAATACAAACACTTTATAACATAAACATTTCGTTGACTAACGATGGTATAAACTAATAAATAATGTTACTTACGCCAAAACTTGGTATAAAATAGGATTCCGGTGATTACGAGCACCTTTCGAGCTTTCCGAGCACACTACGATCTTCGCAAACAGTGAGTTACAAACCCCTACTTTTAAACGCTTTCAAATACATTTTGGGGTGAAATGCGAGTCTTAGGCTTGAACTTTATGTTAACCTGAAACATACTTGAATGCTAAACGAAAACACTTATACTTTTACGAAACGATTTGATAGTTGAATACTATTACGAAACGATTTGATAGTTGAATACTTTTACGAAACGACTTGATAGTTGAATACTATTACGAAACGATTTGATACTTGAAAACTATTACGATACGCTTTATTACTTGAATACTATTTCGAAACTATATTTTGCCGGCATTGTTGATGATTTTGCCAACAATGCCGAGGAAACAAACAACTATTTTTCCAGCATCGTTGATGGTTTTGCCAACGATGTTGAGGATACAAACACTAAATTACCAATGACCTGGCATCGATCGACATGTTGCGGACGTTGTACAACATGGTCGTGAGATGCTACGAAAATCCCATACACTCCTACATAACTAGTTGCTATTAATCTCTGGGAGAGGACCGATAGATTTTATGGATAGCGCTATTAGGGTAGTTGCAAAGACCCTCACCACAACGACAACAACAGATGGTGCATAATATTCTAGTGGGTAATTAATAGGCTTAGCAACGCAACGATACGATCATTGGGCAATACTTAGGATTGTCACATAGTCGCGCTATGTGGTCAATGCCTATGAATACGAATACTAAACTTTACGCATGGTTATGCGACAACTATTTGAACAATATACTTTACGCATGGTTATGCGACAACTATTCTAATACTATACTTTACGCATTGTTATGCGACAACTATTTGAACACTATACTTTACGCATGGTTATGCGACAACTATTTGAACACTATACTTTACGCATGGTTATGCGACAACTATTTGAACACTATATTTTACGCATTGCTATGCGTCAACATTTTGAATACTATACTCTCACGCATTGTTATGCGTCAACTATTTGAATACTATGCTTTACGCCATTGTTATGTGCGTCGAAACTTAAATGCTTTACTTAAACTTGTAGCTCACTAACTACGTCTCCCGTAGTTAACACTTGACTCGTATTTTCAGGAAACGAGTAAGCTTGAGGCGATGCTAGTATACTTATGGGCTGATGACTTCAAGAATGGGAAAGGGTTCGGGCGGTTTGGCAATGAACACCTATTTCGTATTTCGGATATGTAAACGCTGTTTTAAAAACTTGTAAACTTTGAAGTTATGTTTTATTTAATATAACTTGGTGGTTGATTGTAAACTTGTGTATCGAATGCTATTGCTCTTCACATCCCGTGTTTCCGCTTTAGCGGGGTGTGACAAAGTAAATAGATAGTCACGTATTTGAAAAAGCAATAGATAAGAAGAGTTGTTTACAAGGATGTCATCTTATGCTTTTATGGGAAGTTCAAATTAATAGGTTAAGTTCTTACTGTAATATCTCTTATATCGAATGAGCCTTATTTGTAGCTCAACTGTTTGTATAACGTGAAGCTCTCCACAATCATACAGATAGCTTGTCATTGTGAGTTATAGATATGTAGTGTTACATTTGCTAGGAGTTGTCCTGGACAATGTAATCAGTGTAGTCAATGGTCATGATACATCCCATTTAAGCTCTTGAGTCATGACATGTTCGTCTTATCGACAATACATGAAATGGGGAAATTCCCCGCGAAGATAGTTAGGTATGCCTCGGTTACGTGTTGACCAGAATGTTCATCATTCTCATTTATTCAATATATTATAGTAAAACTTAACTATACATGGAAAGCAGATAGATGATATGAGTTGTTCTATATGAAAACTTAAACCTAGCATGTTACCTAGATGAGATATAAAAGCAGTACTAAGATCATTAAGGCAACATCAAACAAGATTAGCATGCTAGTTATATTTATCAGGCAGTTGGTTTAAATCGTAAGTACCTTTAATATTGCTCCAAAGTATATACTAAGTGATTCTAGACCTAGCGTATCTCTATTCTTATTCTAGGTAATCTAAGAGATTGAAGCTCTATGGAGGTACCGACTTAGGGGAGTATTATCAACGTCCGTCTAAAATGGCCACGGAACATATGCTATTGCCACAAATAAGTTGGAAAAGTAAACAAATCCAGGTTTAGGTCACATATTCATCATTGCATTTTATAACCGATCTCGATGTTACGGATTCGTCATCGTCACGAATCCGAATTGATCGAATTACAAGTTAAGGCGGTAAGGCGGTAGAAGCTATTGAACAAATGGAGGAAGAAGAAAATGAGACGGAAAGTTCACGTCGGGCTGAGAAAAGGAAAAGACGTACATTTCGACACTTGCGGAAGACTATCGACAAAGTTAGCTATTTTTATTTTTATGTATTTGTATTTTTTTTAATTATTGTATTGTAATTTTATTTTTATTGTATGTGTTTGTATTTTATTTTGATTATTGTATTGTAGTTTTATTTTTTATTTTAATAAAATCTTATATTTATCTTATTTAAATGTTAAAAGAAAAAAAAAAAATGGGGGTCTCACATCTTTCACAATCACCCACAATAATCATTATCACTCCACAAAAAAACTCACAACTCTCATTGTGGATGTCACGTCAGCAAAAAAATCCCAGAATCACCCACATTCATTATTAAACAAAAGCAAAATGCAAAGCTACACAACGATAGCTCATACATAATTCTTCAACCTTCTTGCATATCTTCAAAAGTAAGTTTATCCACCTGAACGAAATTTACCATCACAAATCAATAACCAAAACAACCTGATCAGGAGTTAAAAACACCACATAATCTTGACGAGAACCAACGAAAATAATACATTTGGAAAATATTTTTGATCCAAAATCTGGACCACATGAAAGCAGTCATGGCCAAAAATAAGAGATGGAAGAGATTTATCCTACGTACCTTAATTTAGAAGCAATGGCGTGATCGTCATCTTCTTGACGTCGGATATATACAATCTGATTGATCAAGCAGAAGTAGTGTCTCCATGTAGGGACACACGAAGAATGAACCTATTATTCCATGAATCGCAAGATCTTTGAAGTGTTGTGATGAGGGTCCATAAACTTCAATAGTGGAATTTTCTTCAATAGTGGAATTCTCTTCATTCTCCTCTCGCGTTTCCATTATAGGTTCACCGGTCTTCCTAAATCCGAGTAGTCTCATTATTGATGCATGTGGTGGGTTAATGGTTAGTAACTTTGTAAATGATTTTGTAACACCCTGATCCATGATCCATACAACCCAAACTGGATTGTTCTTTTCAAGCACAACAAGAGAGTCTCTCAGCTTAGACATGGACAAAATACCAAAGTTATGTGCCATACTTTCGGGTAGGTCTATCACACTAAATTCTCTAGTAGTCATTTTAAATGATATAATCAGTTTATTTATCTGAGTTCCACCATTCAAAAACATATTATTGATGTTAATTCCACTATTTTCAACACGAAGGTTATCCATAGCATCCCAATACATAAACCTACCTATAACTACATATGAGCGAGTAGGTCTAATTGATCCACTAGGCAGATTGCTGGATGTAATCGCGGTCCAAGTCCCTGAGCTCAATGTAAAAACGTCAACTTCCCAAGGGATGATTACATTATTTTTTATATCAGAATAAGAAATCTTGACAATGGTTGGATCGCTAGTGATTGGACAAACTCCAAAACCTAATATAGTATGAAAAAACTTTTTTTCATGCACATGAATACCAACAGATGTTCTGATTGAAGGATTCCAAAAAACAGCCGTTTTCGTCAAACAATCAATCACTATCTTGCAATGGATATTGACCATACAAGCACAACAAGCCGTGAGAGCTACCAACTATTATGGTATTGATAATCTTATGTGTCTTTACAATACAATGGAGAGATCAATATATAGCCAAAATACATAAGATGGGTCGTGCCCTAATATCATTACTGGACTAACTATAATACGGGCCTTGCATAACTCTCTAATATGCCCCCGCATATTGAGCGGGAGGACCTCGAACGCTCAAGCTGGAACGAAAATCAGCAAACAGAGGAAGATGAAGACCTTTGATGAAGATGTCCGCATACTGGTATCTCGAGGGAACATTAAGAACGTGAACCTGTCCAGCGGCTACTTTGTCCCGAACAAAATGGATATTAAGCTCAATATGTTTGGTGCGGTGGTGCTGAACTGGATTGGAAGACATGCAAACAACACTCACTTTATCACAAAAAACAATAGTAGCTGAGTGTAACGGATTATGGAGTTACCGAAGAAGATTATGAAGCCATGATATTTCGGCCACAACATTTGCAACACCCCTGTATTCAGATTCAGCACTTAACCTAGAAACTGTGTGTTGGCGTTTAGAAGACCATGAGAGAAGATTGGATCCCAGAAAAACACGGTAACCGGATGTAGAGCGACGCGTGGATGGACATCCCCCCAATCCGCATCAGAGTAAGCAGTGAGTTGTGTAGTGGGGGAGTCAAATAGTTTGACCAAAGATAAAAATTGTTCTATTAAATTTGACCCCTTTGGCTTTGGCTTTTCTACTGTTGTTGGGCCGTGGGGTTTGGGCCATAGGTTGTTGCACTTGGGCCATAGGGAGCGTCACTTGGGCCACAGAGAGCTGCAGTTTGATTATGGCGATAGTTGTTACCGGCGTGTGAACTGGAATTGCCAGACTTGAGATCTTCATTATTATTTTTGTGAATGTACCTGCACTTAGGACCAAAACGACAAAATCTCCGCTGATAGTTACGAAAAATTTGATTAAAGTCTTGACGAAGGGGTTCATTGTTCCTAACATGTAAAACCATTGATGAAGATGTCGTGTCGTTGTTACCCGGTTGTTGACTAGCCCGATTTAAACGAGATTCCTCCATCTCAAGGAGCGACCATGTATCAATAAACGATGGTAGTGGTTTGATGATGCGAATTACGGTGGACATTGTGGCATATTTGGCGGAAAGGCCGTTTAAAGTATGCATAACTAAGGTTTTTTCATCAATAGGTTGATCCATATTTTTAAGGAGATCATAAATTACCTTAAGTTTGTGACAATAGTTAGCGACGTAGAGGTCTCCCATAGTGGTATGGCGGAGATCATCGTTGAGTTGCATGGCTTTTGCTTCCTTATTGTGTTGAAAAAGATCATGTATGGTTGTCCAAAGATCTCTTGCAGTTTCACTTTTCTTCATCACCATTTGTAAAATTGGCTTGCTTATGGTGTTATAAATCCACATCTTTACGAGTGTGTCTCGTTTTTCCCATTCTTTATCGTCCCGTCCTTTAGGCAGGATTGTACTATCAATGAATCCTTTAGCGTCATTAGTGATACAATGCATCTCAACAAACTTTCGCCGGAGCGTATAATTCATGTCGTCTAGGTTGAGAGTAACGGGTATGTGAGCTTTGATATTAGTGAGGCCATATTGCTTTTCGGATGATCCGGGTTCCATGTTTGAGCCTGACGTGGTCGATGTATGTTGCGGTTTTGATGTAGGTGGCGATGATGTTGTAGGTTGCGGCTAAGGTGAGGAGGCCGAAGGTGAATTTAGGATGGATCGGAGGTAAGAAAAGTAGGTTTAGGTTTGCGAAAGTGGGGAGGGAATGTTGCCAGACACTTTGAGGATTAATTAGGGTTGCTCGTTAAGCTCTGATACCATATTATGGTATTGATAATCTTGTGTGTCTTTACAATACAATGGAGAGATCAATATATAGCCAAAATACATAAGATGGGTCGTGCCCTAATATCATTACTGGACTAACTATAATACGAGCCTTGTATAACTCTCTAATACCAACTACTCTAGGAAACCTAAGTTTATCATTATGTAAGTAAACAGTTGGAGCAAAGTACTCTTGTTGGGTGAAGGTGTCATCATCCACAAAAGAAACATATTTTTCGTTATATAAACCTGCTTCGTACCTTACAAGTAGACGTTGCGGCTGAGTGTGGTGAACGCCATAGCTAGTAATAAACTTCGAGCTTTCGATTAGTGACTTCCATGGCTTGGAGACTGATTTGAATCTAAGCAAGGAATGGACAGGAAGCCTTTTCAAGATTTGTTCTTGGATATCAAAATTTACATGGTCTGACATTCTTATGATTTCCAGGGTTTATATATGCCAGGATTGAAATTATGCTTAGTTTTATGTTTACGATCCGTAACAAGAATATATGTCGAGGGTTGTATAAATTATAAAATAAATACTTTTAATTAAAGGATCGGGCTTTTATGTGGTGTTATTATGTCGGGCCAGATTCAGAACACTCTTTTAGTCCATCTTCCAAAAATTGTTACAAAAAATTAGATCCATCTTCTCCAAAAGCTAGATTTATGGTGTGTAACGGTTTAAGTATGTTTGGTATAAGTGAGATTAGAGTTGGTAGTGGGAGACCCGAATCTTGAGCTTTTATTCGGGACTTGTATTTTTTAAAAACGCCGACCCACTTTGAAAAAGATTTTCACTTGGGTTATCTTTTTCAAAATAAAAGCCGTAATCGGCTTTATTTACACAGAGATTTTATTTTTAAAAATAAAAGTTTATAAACCTTAACAATCCCTGAAGCTCCATACCAAACACATCCTATATCGACCGGAAAAAGAAAGGTATGGCATTCTACGTGTTTATTTGTTTCGTTTAAGGTGTAACTGTTTTTACATTTGGTGACATAGGGTTTCAAGTCTTTTTGTTTTAAGGCCTTTTTGGGATGTGCTTCTATGTAGGTGTTAATAGTCTTGTATTTTATAGCTAATTGATAAAAGAAATTATATACTAATTCATTATAAAGGAGAAAAAGAAAAGATTTAACAAAAGCACTTACCATAGCGGTTGTAAACGGACCAATTAAGAAATATGAATACATAAAATTATAATGAAAATATAAATGATATAAAAAGTGTTTGTGTTCGTTCATTAAAAAAACATATTGGTGTTCGTTTATATTTACATGGTTAGGTTCTAAGAAAATGATAAATGTAAACACGCACACATATAATGGAACACAACGAAGATATATGAACACGACGAAACATAAGAATATAAAAGAAAAAAATAAACAATAATATGATTCGTGGCCACAGTGACATCCAATTGGGTTGTATGCAACCCACGAATTTTACATCAAAGTTAGTTATCACCTAATATTCACCTAAGGAGGAAACCCCAGAGGGAGACTCGAACCTGAGACCTTCCTAGGGGCGAACCGTTTCCTACCAATGAGGCAAACCCCATTGGCAAAAAGAAAAAAAGAAAAAAACAATAATAAACAAATATATAAATAGAAGAAATATGATGCATGACTGAATGGGGCGTGTTTGGTGCAAGGCGTTTGGGTTTAAGTTTATCTATTTTGTTACTTTATAAATCTTATTTGTTTGTATGAATTTATTAAAAATATAAGTTTTTTATAAACCCTTAAACAATAAGGTACTTAAATTAGTTTATAGCAATATATGAGTTTATGATAAGCAAAATTATTTAAATACTTTTCATATTAATTGATATATATATTTTTATATTTTATTTTATGTCTTTTTATAAATATAAACAAAGCTCCAACTATTTAACAAACATTTTTTCCATCTTTAGAAATAAGCTCAAACTTCAGCCACACATTTGATCTTAAACTCTAACTAGTTACCCTAAACATACCTGTAATTTCGACATTATAAAATATCTAACAATCTATAGAATATTACATTTGTAAAGTTAAACATGTATCATTCTATATTAACATTTTTAATTATCTATATATGTTCAATTACTTCTATACTTTTGAAGAACGAAAATTATTATATTATTTAGATATTTATAATAAGTATATAACAAAACAAAATAAATAATAATTATTCAAAATTTAAATGACTAAATGTTAACATATAAGACAATAAACTCTTTTCTTTATATGTTATTTGTTTTAACAACTTCTTAGTCCCTTGGTTAGAGCGAAGTTGGTCATAACTAAGCCTTGTATAGTTGGTCATAACTAAGCCTTGTATCAAAGTCTTCATGATGGCCCGGTCTAGAGAGCGTGTTCCGATAATATATCGACAATTTAAAAAATGTTGGATGAGGTGGACTATCGTTGGAGGGGCAAAAGATAAATTTTGGCAAAATGAGACATGGTGTGTGGAGCGAAAGTAAAAGTATCTCAAATTTGGTAACAAGCTTTACCGGTATGAAACTTATTATCCAAAACCGAACATATCTCACATAATAAAAATATATCTGTTTATCCAAACATTAAAAATCGATTATTTCACCACCCTTTAGTTTCCTTATAACACACTATTGCGTTTCCCACTTATCTAAAGCTCCAATATTATCTTCTCACTCGAACATGGACCTAATCTTACCTAGCTAGATCAACTTGCTTCCTGGCGGCCAAGGAAACAAATTTAATGAGATTTTTATTGAAGTAGGGAAGGATTTGGAAACCAAATACATTAAATGCACAAGTTATAAGTTGAAATAATCTTTTTTGCTAATGTAATGAAAATATGAAATAAAACTATAAATATCATCCATGTTTGTTCTGAATTACTAATTCATTAACGATCTATTAAAAAAAAACTTTGCTAATTATAATGAAACTAGATTATTGTCCCGCGTTAGCGGGAATAGAAATAAAAATTAAATCATAATTTTTATGTTATATAGATTTGAAGTTATTATAAAAGGACAATGTTATACATAATATATATATATATATATATATATATATATATATATATATATATATATATATATATATATATATATATATATATATATATATATATATATATATATTAATGTTTATACACATGTTGTTTATAGTTATAATAACATATACACATTTGTCACACCCCGCTCAAAGCGGAAACACGAGGTGTTCCAGTTAAAGATATCAAGAGTCAAGGATTACAACATTACAACCATTAAACAAAACATCGAATCATATTAATCATGCCAAAGGTATACCAAATACAATACAAAGTCAAATGTGAACCAATCGTCAAATACAAATACAAATCAATGTCATAAGGTGGATCATAAAGGAATTACATCAACATAACGAATTCCAAATACATAAAATAAATGATCCCAAAATAAGCATGGCATGATCAAACAAATCCTCAAACTCCTGAAAAAGCGTTAAAAACGACATCAACACATGTTGGTAAATTATTCGCAATATTTAAGTAAAAGTTGACCCAATAAAAGATTTAATAAGCATGACACGTCTCAATATAGCATATCTTGATTTATAACCAAAGTGCGAGTATAATACCTAGATTAATCATACACTGAACCTGACCACACCGAATCCCCTATCCTAAGGCGATGTCAAACCAAAGGCAACAATAACAAACGACCATAACATCCACTCATAGGGACGGCCTATCGAGCAATGAGGGTTAGGTCAAACCCAATATAGATCTATATATATGTAAAACCGTGGGCACAAAGTTTAACAAGTGTATAATGGGGGCTTACCCAAGCCTAATGAACATCTAATCTGAGGTGATACTAATCCACTAGGTAAACAAGATATACATACATGTTGTTTATACACATGTTGTTTATAGTTATAATAACATATACACATTTGTCACACCCCGCTCAAAGCGGAAACACGAGGTGTTCCAGTTAAAGATATCAAGAGTCAAGGATTACAACATTACAACCATTAAACAAAACATCGAATCATATTAATCATGCCAAAGGTTTACCAAATACAATACAAAGTCAAATGTGAACCAATCGTCAAATACAAATACAAATCAATGTCATAAGGTAGATCATAAAGGAATTACATCAACATAACGAATTCCAAATACATAAAATAAATGATCCCAAAATAAGCATGGCATGATCAAACAAATCCTCAAACTCCTGAAAAAACGTTAAAAACGACATCGACACATGTTGGTGAATTATTCGCAATATTTAAGTAAAAGTTGACCCAATAAAATATTTAATAAGCATGACACGTCTCACTATAGCATATCTTGATTTATAACCAAAGTGCGAGTATAATACCTAGATTAATCATACACTGAACCTGACCACACCGAATCCCCTATCCTAAGGCGATGTCAAACCAAAGGCAACAATAACAAACGGCCATAACATCCACTCATAGGGACG
Organism: Senecio squalidus; assembly: GCA_910822075.1. Lineage (NCBI taxonomy): Eukaryota > Viridiplantae > Streptophyta > Magnoliopsida > Asterales > Asteraceae > Senecio > Senecio squalidus. The sequence goes on along the minus strand of CAJVGC010000001.1, from coordinate 70,307,123 downwards.
GCCTATCGAGCAATGAGGGTTAGGTCAAACCCAATATAGATCTATATATATGTAAAACCGTGGGAACAAAGCTTAACAAGTGTATAAGGGGGGCTTACATAAGCCTAATGAACATCTTATCTGAGGTGATACTAATCCACTAGGTAAACAAGATATACATACATGCGACAATTTAAAATACGCTTTCCAGCCCAAAAATAGTACAAGAATAGGGCTACGAATAACTCACAAGATAAACTCAGCAAGATATCGGGTAAAAAATCAATATGAAGTTAACACTCCGCCGCTTAAGTGCCCTAAAACAAATACAACATAGTCTAAGTATCTCTATAAATACAGTACAGTTTAGCCTTGTCGGTTAAGCTTAATATATAAGATTTTATTAAAGTATTCCAACGATTTCCAAGTCGAGTCGTGATGACGGATCAAAGTGACGATGTTCCGCGTTGATAAGGACGATAGGAAAGATATCGATATTTCACGTCATAATTGACTATTAGAAAGGAATGATATTCCGAGCCGAAATTGACTACATGAATATCGGTTGAAAAGTGTTGGGTTATAACTTAGCTAAAATAGTTTAACCAAGAACAACTCACTTAACAAACAAGAATAGTAATTCAAGTGATTAATACGGAAGATATTATGAGTTACTACGGAAGGCAAGTTACTACGGAAGTTCAACATGTTACTACGGATACTCAAGTTACTACGGTGACATTAAAGTTACTGCGGGAAAAGTCAAAGTCAAGATACGGAGGAAGTCAAGCTTTGATTCAAGACACGGAAGACAAACTTATCTTGCAAGTATCAAATCTAATTAGATAGAGTTATAATTAGATTAGATTTCCTTTTTGTTAATTAGATAGAATTTCCTTAAATCTAGATAATGATTTATTTAGATAAGGATAGATGTAGAACGAGCCTCAAGGTCTATAAATATAGATCCTTGGAGAATAGAGAAAACACGTTGTATTGATATTATTTGATTAATGCAATTGAGGCTTACAGTTCGAC
>CAJVGC010000001.1:70239064-70306006 GCA_910822075.1 Senecio squalidus | reverse complement strand
ACAATCCCTGAAGCTCCATACCAAACACATCCTATATCGACCGGAAAAAGAAAGGTATAGCATTCTACGTGTTTATTTGTTTCGTTTAAGGTGTAACTGTTTTCACATTTGGTGACATAGGGTTTCAAGTCTTTTTGTTTTAAGGCCTTTTTGGGATGTGCTTCTATGTAGGTGTTAGGAGTCTTGTATTTTATAGCTAATTGATAAAAGAAATTATCACTACGCCAAAATTGGCCTTTCGGGACAAACAATTTTTCGGGACTACGAAAATCCGTCCCGAAAAGTCACTACACGACAAAAAATGGGTTTTTTTGCCCAAAAGTTTGACCAAAATCTATAGAGACAACGCCATTGTTTATCGGGACAACATGTAGTCCCGGAAACTTCACTACGTGACAAAAAAGGAGTCTTATGTTTTCTTTAACTTTGACTACTATTTATAGGGACTACATGTAGTCCCTAAAAAACCATAACTAAAAAAAGTTGGAGGGAAAACTTGGCGCTCAAACTTTAAGAGACTACAAGCTGTCCCGATAAATGTTTTGGTTTACAAAACTTCTGGGGACTACATATCCGTCCCGATAAATTACTATTAGGGACAACGCCGTTGTCCCTAAAACTTCACTAGATGACAAAACATTATTTTACATATTTATGGGGACTACAAGCTGTCCCGATAAATGTTTTGGTTTACAAAACTTCTGGGGACTACATATCTGTCCCGATAAACGACTATTAGGGACTACGCCCGTTGTCCCTAAAACTTCACTAGATGACAAAACATTAGGCTACATATTTATCGGGACTACAGGCTGTCCCGATAAATGTTTTGGTTTACAAAACTTCTGGGGACTACAAATCCGTCCAGATAAACGACTATTAGGGACTACGCCCGTTGTCCCTAAAACTTCACTAGATGACAAAACATTATTTTACATATTTATGGGGACTACAAGCTGTCCCGATAAATGTTTTGGTTTACAAAACTTCTGGGGACTACATATCTGTCCCGATAAACAACTATTAGGGACGACGCTCGTTGTCCCTAAAACTTCACTAGATGACAAAACATTAGGCTACATATTTATCGGGACTACAAGCTGTCCCGATAAATATTTTGGTTTACAAAACTTCTGGGGACTACAAATCCGTCCCGATAAACGACTATTAGGGACTACGCCCGTTGTCCCTAAAACTTCACTAGATGACAAAACATTAGGCTACATATTTATCGCGACTACAAGCTGTCCCGATAAATGTTTTGGTTTACAAAACTTCTGGGGACTACATATCTGTCCCGATAAACAACTATTAGGGACGACGCCCGTTGTCCCTAAAACTTCACTAGATGACAAAACATTAGGCTACATATTTATCGGGACTACAAGCTGTCCCGATAAATATTTTGGTTTACAAAACTTCGGGGGACTACAAATCTGTCCCGATAAACAACTAGTAGGGACTACACTCGTTGTCCCTAAAACTTCACTAGATGACAAAACATTAGGCTACATATTTATCGGGACTACAAGCTGTCCCGATAAATGTTTTGGTTTACAAAACTTGTGGGGACTACGTATCTGTCCCGATAAACAACTAGTAGGGACTACATGTGTAGTCCCTAAAAATGTAACCTTAGTGAAAAAATGGAGGGAAAAGTTGCCGCCTAAACTGAATTTTTAGGGGACTACAAGTGTAGTCCCTAAAAGGTTATGACCAAAAAATGAAATGTCTAAATACTTTATGCGACAACATGTAGTCCCTAAAAACCCTAAAATGTAGTCCCAACAAGTTTATCTTTATATACATCAACACCACAATTCTTATTCAAATGGAGTGCTCATGTGGAGGTGGATATTTAGTGGTGAGACGATCACATCGACAAGAAAGCTTCGGTAGACTTTACTATGCGTGTCCCGATTCAAAGGTTAACAAACAACTTCTTTTTTTTATATATGTCGTATAATTAATTAATCTTTAAAAATCACATTCTTTATAATTATTTTAATGGTTTACAGCCTTTTGAAAAAGACTACGGGTGTGGATATTTTGCTTGGAAGGATGAGGTCAATTTTGAAAACCTAAGTTCTTTTTCGAGAAATACAACACCTTCAGATTCATCTTCGTGTGCAAGTTCTTCTTCAGGATCCTCTAGAGCTACACTTACTCCGAAAAACAAAAAGTGCTCAAACTGCAAGCTGTTAAAATTGAAGATAAAGGCAATGGAGGCAAGACAAGCCATGGAGAATAATCCCAATGACCACCCGTGTGAGTCAGCTGCAATACTTCATGAGCTTTTAAATGAAATGGACAATCTTCGTGTGTAGTAGTAGTTAGTTAGGTTAAATGTGCTAGAATAAAGGAGATTGAGGGGATGCCCCGATTTCCATGTTTTAACCATTTTAGGATGTAACGGTTTATGTTTTTGTCTTTTATTTTAATAAAAGTTCTTATGTTTATGGATATGTATGGCAATAAACACACCTTAAAGCAACGTAGGTAAACACACTACAACGTAGGTAAACACACTACAATGCATAAACCATTAATAATAACGCATTTACAACAAATGCCAACGGTGCAACCATAAACACAACTTAAAAAGGGAGATAAACACACATACACTTAATGTGTTGACATACACATTTTTATTCGGACACACATAACACACCTTAAAAACGTAGGTAAAGACACTGCAAGACGTGGTCGTTAATTAAAGGGCACATTCCCCTTCAACTTTTCAATGAAGAGTAGCTTGTTATCAGCACTCTCACGTACCTCCGTTTCAAGGTCCTGCAACTTAACTAGCAATTCACCGTCTCTTTCTGTTACCTCTTGCAAATACTCAATTGACTTATCAATATTATAAACCCAAGCAGAAGAAGCTTGGAGTTCTTGAATAAAGGCATTGTATTCGTCAATGTTGCTAGTTAACCTCGTACTCACCTTTTCAATCATGCGTGCAAGCTTGTAGTCATCATCCTTTGCCCTTAAGAAATACAAACTCAGAATATCAGTCCAACTATCGGATTGAACCGAATCTCTCAACTCAACGATCCTTCTCAAGTTCCACATTTTTGCTTTGTTGTTTAAGATATTGTTCTACACATTTGAATACAACGATCCTTATATACACAAATATTGATATATGACTCCATTATAAGATTCTCCACACAATACTTTCAACAACAACATTATAAGATTCTCTGTATGCATGCTTTCTCAAAGACAAGACCCCATTATGACATACCTAAGATTCTCCATTATGACACACCTACTTTTTACACAAATAAAGCTTTAGGGACGGAATGTAGTCCCTAAAGGTCAAGTAGTAGTCCCTAAAGGTCTAGTAGTAGTCCATATAACATTTTTTAGGGACTGAATGTTGTCCCCAAAGGTCAAGTAAGTTAAAAATGATTCACGGACTGAATGTTGACAAAAAAACAAAAGGATATGCTTTAGTGACTGAATGTAGTCCCTAAAGATCGATTAGTAGTCCCTAAAGGTATAGTAGTAGTCCCTATAACATTCTGTAGGGACTGAATGTTGTCCCTAAAGGTCAATTAGTAGTCCCTATAACATGATTCACGGACTGAATGTTGACAAAAAACAAAAGGATATGCTTTATGAAGCTATCACCATAAATAAAGACATATGTTTTAGGGACTACATTATGTCCCTACAAGTAAAGTTGTAGTCCCTATAAGTTTCATTCTAAAATTTTCACCAAGTTAATTAAGACCCGCCATTTATTTCACCAAATTTTCACTAAAATTGAAAATTTTCACCAAAATTGAAAATTAACTTTCACTCCTGAATCTTCACCTACCACTCACAGTAACTCACCCAAATCTTCACCTGAATCTTCACCTACCTGAAATCTTCACCACAAATCTTCACCTGAAATCTTCACCACAACATAATCAAACACTAATTGCTTTTGGAGAACGATTTTGAGAACGATTTGGAGTATCGATTTGGAGAAGGGGGTCTGTCGAGTATCGATTTGGTGCTAAAGATTTCAAAGATTTGGAGAAGGGGGTCTGTCGAGTATCGATTTGGAGTAAAGATTTCAAGCATATGTAAGTTTCCTGAATTTGTTAATTTTAGAGTAAAACTAATTGCTTTAAGTTGTATGCTTAATTGGTTTAATTATTGTTTGTAAAAACTGATGCTTAATTTTAGAGTAAAACTGATGCTTAATTGGTTAAAAAATTGTATGCTTAACTTGTATGCTTAATTTTAGAGTACTGAAAGTGTATGCTGATAAAAACTTAATTGGTACTGAAAGTGTATGCTGATAAAAACTGATGCTTAATTGGTACTGAAAGTGTATGCTGATAAAGAGTATGATGAATTTGTATGCTGAATTTGTATGCTTTAGGGACTGAAAGTGATATAGAATAAACGTTGGTTAATTGGTACTTTTCTAATTAGCTTATAAATAGTATATATTAATATTAACTATCGGGCCTACATTCGCACGTTTAATAATCGCACGTTTTTTGCTTTGATTGTAGACCCCTTCACAAAAAAACCCGACACAGACACACACACCGCCACACAAAAAAACCCGACACAGACACACACACCCCCACACAAAACCCCCCCACTACAATCAGTAGCACACCCCCACCCAATAAATTATGTTGATTGATAAGGATTGGACTAGACCCAGTTTAAACCGCAATTCCAAAGAGTTTAATCGTGGTCTTAACAATTTCTACGAGAGGTGTAAAGCACACACAAACGACAGAGGGTTATGTTGTTGCCCATGTCGGTTATGTTCTAACAGGGAAAAGCTTACACCTCTTAATATCAAGCATCACATACATAATAACGGGTTTTCCTACTTGGGTACATCACGGTGAACCGGTTATTATTCCTCCGCCAATAGTAGATGACACAAATGACATGATCAATGTCCTCAACGATGTTCGTAGGCAGAACCATTACATAATACCAGAACCCGACACAGACACACACACTGAACACGACACAAATACTCCTTCGACAAGTAATGCGCCAACCGAAGCTGCGGGTCCAACAAAAGACGACATTGAAGGGCTGTTTGAAATGGCGAATGAAGAGCTGTTCCCAGGTTGTACTTGGATGTCTTCACTGGACTTTTTGGCAAAGTTTTCGCATATTAAGGCGTTGCATAAGTGGACTGATAGTTCATTCAACGACACAATGGAGTATCTCCTACAATGTTTCCCGACAGGAGCCAAAATCCCCAAGACATACTATGAAGCTAAGAGGTCAATGAAGAAAGTTGGGTTGTGATATGAGTCCATCGATGCTTGCATTAACGATTGTTGTTTGTATTGGGAGGAAAACTTTAGCGAGGAAGTCTGTCCAACTTGCAAAGCGAGTAGATGGAAAGACGCAGACACCACGGGAAAGAAAGTTCCTAACAAGGTGTTACGTTACTTCCCTTTGACTCCTAGACTAAAGCGTTTGTATGGATCCATACACACTGCAAAGCATATGACATGGCATTCTACTGGAAAATGTACCAAAGATGGTAAGATGGGTCATCCAGTTGATGGTAAGGCATGGAAAGACTTTGATAAGAACAATCCAGATTTTGCAAAAGAACATAGAAACGTGCGACTAGGTTTGGCTGCTGACGGTTTCAATCCTTTTGGAAACTTGAGTCAGTCTTACAGTATGTGGCCGGTAATCTTGACAACATACAATACTCCTCCCTGGATATGTATGAAAGAGTCTTCATTCATGTTGACATGTTTAATTCCTGGCCCAAAATCTCCCGGTAAGGACATGGATGTTTACTTGCAGCCTCTCGTTAAAGAGTTGCAGGATTTATGGAATAAGCCAGGAGTTAAGACGTTAGATGTTGCAACAAACACTGAGTTCTCAATGAGAGCAATGCTCTTATGGACTGTTAGTGATTTTCCCGCCCGTAGCAGTTTATCTGGCTGGAGTGGTCAAGGCTACTTAGCCTGCCCTACATGTAATGATGAGACTCCATCTACTCGTGTTAATGGGAAAACCGCGTATGTTGGTCATAGAAGATTCCTGCCCATGAAACATCGATGGAGGAATGATAAGACCTTCAATGGAAAGATCGAAAAAACACCAAAACCTAAAAAACTCACTGAGGCTAGAATAATGGAACAACTTGCTGTTTTACCTTCACGAATTCCGGGTAAACATCCGAGATATGGGGGTGTGAAGAGACCACGTGATCAAAATGTAGAAAGGAATTGGAGTAAAGTATCCATTTTCTATCAGCTTCCTTATTGGTCAAGTCTTACTCTAAAACACAACTTGGATGTCATGCATATAGAAAAAAATGTACTCGAGAGTGAGTTGTGTACATTGTTAATGAATGACAAGTCCAAAGACACGAACAAGGCAAGGCTAGACTTAGAACAGTTGAATATCCGAAAGGAGTTGTGGCTCACGAAGAACAAGAACGGGAAATTATTAAAGCCTCATGCGGCGTACTGTCTTACCCCTGCCAAGAGACAAAAGTTTTGTGAATTCATAAAAGGTATTAAATTACCTGATGGATTTGGATCAAACTTTAAGCCAAAAGTAACCGATAAGTTGGACAATATAATCGGCATGAAGTCTCATGACTGCCATATCATGATGCAACGCTTGCTTCCTGCTGCAGCTCAAGCTTTCTTGGACACGAGCATTGCAACACCAATAATTGAGCTCAGTTCGTTCTTTAAGCAGATTTGTGCTCGAAGTATAACGGAGGCTGACATGTTGATAGCTGAAGATCAATTGATCAAGATATTGTGCAATTTCGAGCGAATATATCCTCCAGCCTTTTTTGACATAATGATTCATTTGGTCATACATTTACCCGGAGAGGCTATTCTAGGTGGGCCTGTGTACATGAGGTGGATGTATCCCTTTGAACGATATATGTAAAAGTTAAAAGGTTATGTCCGGAATAAAACTAAACCTGAAGGTTGTATAGCAGAGGCTTATATCGCGGAAGGGCGTTAACATTTTGTTCACATTATCTTCGGAATATTCCTACAAAATTTAATCGTCCAGACAGAAATGATGAGGGTCCACCTCCAACATCCGAGTTGGAAGTTTTCCGAGCAGCTTGTACTCCAAAAAGTAGGGGTGTAAGAAAACAGTTGGATCCAACATTAAAACAGAAGCTTGTATGGTATATTCTCGACAACAGTCCTGAAGTCAACCAATACATGACGTACGCTCTTTACATCTTAACACTCTTTTATGTAAATTACATATTTCCTGATTATACTAATATCATGAATATGAACATGTACAGAGAATGCTGTGTTGCCATGCTCGAGAAAGATTTACCAACAAAATTTTCTCCATGGTTTCGCGACAAGGTAAACTGTATATGTAGTTTACAAAAACAGTTTTCTCTATCTATCGGTTACCAATAATCCACCTGACTTTAACTTTCTCTTTCATAGATCTCTAATCTATATACCAAGAATCCACCTGAGTGTAGTCTTGAACTATTCGCTTTGGCAAGTGAACCGGCTGATCATGCAACCTGTTACACCTCTTGTAGCGTTAACGGTGTGAAGTTCGTGGTTCACAGTCGCGATAAACACCTATTAACTCAAAACAGTGGAGTTTCAACACCAGGGGAGAATGGAACTATGTATTATGGTATCTTAGAAGAAATTGTGGAACTTAATTATTTGACTCATAAAAAAGTTGTCTTATTCAGATGTAAATGGTTTAAAACCAATAACACTCGCAGCACCTCACTTTGTGTTACTACAAATAACATAACTAGTATATGTACGCGAGATGATTGGTGGAAGGATAACCAGTACATTCTTGTTACACAAGCAAGACAAGTCTTTTACATTGAAGACCCTTCTAGATCATATCATTGGAAGGTTGTCCAAGATGTCAATAATCGAAAGATTTGGGATAACGACGTCATTGTAGATGCAGATGTTGTTCATGACAACTACTCATCTGATGTTGAATTGACAGCTAATCTAGAAGATTTGGATTATACTAGGTTGACCGGAGCCGGTCCATCAACTGAAGTTTCTTTTATTCCTCCTCCTCACCGCTATGATGAAGACTTTATTGATGATGATGTTGAATATGATGCTGTTCATCTTATTAGTAGTGATGAAGATGATGGGGATTCAGATTAATATGAAATTTTATTTGTTTTTAGCATTATGTTTAGCTGTTGTCGGTTATGTTTGGGTACTTGTATTTTCTTATTTTGAACATTATTTTGTAGGTACTTGTATTTTCTATTTATGAATTTTACTTGTTATCAACTTGTTACACTTATGTCCCGGTTGTGAACTTTCCGAGTCTGTTTGTAATTGCCTAGATTAAGAGTCAGTATATATGTGTTATAATGCAGAGGATGGCAATGGTTGTGAGAGAAGATGGAGTGGTTGCTACAGAGGGGTCCCCAGACGATGAGATAGAGGCATGGCAGCCTCACACCGTAGTAAAGAGTAAGCAATTACCCCTGTTTTTTTGTGTGTGTTATATTTTACTTTAACTTTTATTCGATTGCACAACTGTTTTCATTTACAGATTCTCAGGGAAGAAAAAAAGGTTCCGACGCTAAGCTCCATAAAAAATTCGAGGATGGTGGGAAGGTAAAGCTACCAATCGCCTTTGACCTTAATGATCAAAGGACTGCTAAGCCAACAGGTCCAAATCGTCGACATTTCTCGGGCTTGATTGGGAACGAGATTGAAAAATCAGTTCCGTTCTGTTACGACTCGTGGGATTTGGTACCTGATAAATACAAGGGAACTATATGGCCTCAAATCAATGTAGTGTTTTATTCTTAATTCTACTCTATCTGTTAAAATTATAAGCATTAGTCATTACTAACTTAATTTTTTGAATTGTAGACGTACTTTGATATGAAGCCACATTTGTCGGGCCCAAATGCTAAACAAATTATGGCAGGCATGGAACTTCAGTTAAAAGGCCAATACAGAAACCGAAAAAACAAATTTAAGGAAGAAGTGTTTGTGAGACGTGGTGGGTATGAGCAGCCACAGAAGATACGGAACTTTCCTCCGCCGGGCAAGTCTTTGGCCCAATGGCACGAGTTATGTGATCATTTCACTTCACAGAAGCATCTGGCCAGTTCTGAGAAGAACAAGGTTAACAGAACGAAGGTGCAAGAGTGTTCAACTCAAGGGAGTAAATCATACGCTGCTAGCAGACACGAGGAGGTAAGTTGTGATTTGTTTATTTCCTAACCTATTGTTTAATATATATCAATATTATTATAACTTGTTTAACTTGTGTTCAGTGGGAGAGCACGGGTTTATTTCCTGATCTTATCGAGCATTACAAGAAAACTCATCAAAAGGAGGGAAAGTGGGTCAAGCAGTGTTTTGAAACCAAATACGTAAGTAATTCATTCTAATTTTCAATTACCCCTGTTTTTATGTGTAAGACAATTATGCCCCTGTTTTCAATTACCCCTGTTTTTATGTGTAAGACAATTATGCCCCTGTTTGCAACTACCCCTGCATTTGAGTATTCAACTACCCCTGCATTTGAGTATTCAATTACCCCTGTTAATATCTGCATTTGACAACCATTTTACCCCTGTTTTCAATTACCCCTGTTCAATTATCAGCCTTTGTCCCATTATCAGCCTTTGTGAATTGTATCTTACAGCCTTTGTCCAATTATCAGCCTTTGTCCCATCAGAATCTTATCAGCCAGCCTTTGTCCAATTATCAGAATCTTATCTTACAGCCTTTGTCCATTTACACATTTCAATATCCTTTGTCCAATTATCAGAATCTTATCTTATCTACATTTACAAATTTTCAATTATAAATACATGCTTCTATCTTCAATTTTAAATCACAACATTTTGATTTTTATAGATTGAAAACTTTCCTCCGGAATGGGGGAAGGAGATTTTTAATAATTTTTGAATCTGATGAACAAGTCAAAGACACAAACCTCCCCGAAACAAATTGTTCTCGGTGATGTATGTGTTTTTGAAATTGTTTATTTAGATTCAAAATTTATTCAAAATCTCCATCTTCCATTCCTGGGGAAAGATTTCATTCTATAAACATCGACATGTTGTCACGGGTTATGTTGAAATGAAAATTATGCTCAAATTAGCAGGGGTTAAATGGTTAGATTTTTATAGATTGAAAACTTTCCCAAAGAATGGGTGATGGAGATTTTTAATAATTTTTGAATCTAATGAACAAGTCAAAGACACAAACCTCCCCGAAACAAATTGTTCTCGGTGATGTATGTGTTTTTGAAATTGTTTATTTAGATTCAAAATTTATTCAAAATCTCCATCTCCTGTTCTTTGGGAAAGATTTCATTCTATAAAAATCGACATGTTGTCACGGGTTATGCTGAAATGAAAATTGGATCGAGTTATGCTGAAATGAAAATTATGCTGAAATTAGCACGGGTTAAATGGTTAGCTTTATTTACAGGTTCAATAGTTATTGTTTGAAAATTGTGACTTTAATTCCTTATGTTGTGACTACAGCTGAAGATGGTAAAGCTGAAGGCGAGTCAAGAGGGTTTAGAGGAGAAGTTGACCGATGATGACATTATGGACAAAGTCTTGTGATCAAGCCGAGGTTTTAAACCTGGACGAGGTAGGAAACTGCCGAAGACTTCTTCTTCTTCTTCTGTATGCAACTACTCGCCCTCTCCCGAACCATTGGTATCCAAATCTGCATTAAGGAAGTTTGTGGAGGCGCATAACCAGCAAATGAAACATTTGCATGAACAATTGGCCGATAAAAACATTGATTTCACATTGCCTGATCCTATCGACCCCAACACCATTTTGGAAGACGATGAAGCTGAGGATGAAGCTGCGGTTGAAGCAGCGGAAGTTGAGGATGAAGCAGAGGATGAACATTCTGCCGAAGTTTAAAGGAGTCGTTGCCGGGTTCGATTTTTATAAAACTTTCTGTTGTGTTAATTCATACTTTATCTCGTTTGTGGACATCGTTTGTGGACAAATTTTAATTCGTTGTTTTATGTACTGATTGACCGGTGTGGTTTATATATGGGTATTTGTAGTACGTTTGATTGTTTTGTTTGCACGGGTTTATTATTCGGAAAAATGGGTAATTAAATACCTGGGAAAGTGCCGAAAAACAAGCCGATACGTTTTAGCTCACTGCTACTTTTAGGGACTAAATGTTGTCCCGAAAACATTCTAAAGAAATATATTGCCAGGACTACTAGGGACTATATATGTGTAGTCCCTAAAAGTAAATAGATATCGGGACAACATGTTGTCCCTAAAACCTAATTTTTAAAAAAATATTGACATGGTCTATTGGGACTACATTTTGTCCCTAAAAGTGCATCCCGATAAAGTTTTAACAAAACTTGTTGGGACAGAATGTACTCCCAAAAACTATGTCTCCAAAGGTTCAGTCCAAATGTTTTGCGACAACATATAGTCCCAAAAACATTGTCCCTATAAATTTGGCCAAAACTTTTAGGGATTACATGTAGTCCCTAAAACCCTGTCCTTATAAGTTTCGAAAAAATCTTTTACGACAACATGTAGTCCCGAAAACATGGTCCCTATAAATTTGGCCAAAACTTTTAGGGATTACATGTAGTCCCTAAAACCCTGTCCTTATAAGTTTCAAAAAAATCTTTTGGGACTACATTGTAGTCCCGAAAGATATTTCGATCGACCTTTCGAACAGTTTCAAGGGACATAGAGTAGTCCCGAAAGATATCGTCCCACATTAAAAAACGACGACGTGGCCGGTCAACGCGTCGTCCCTAAAAGTCAAAATCTCGTCCCCGCAACCTATTGCGACGGAGCAGACGGGACTACGCTTCTAGGGACTACATGTAGTCCCGATAGGGTTTTCGGGACTACAAACGGGGTTTTTCGGGACGACTTCCGTAGTCCCTAAAGCTCAATTTTGGCGTAGTGTATATACTAATTCATTAGAAAGGAGAATTTTCTTTTAACGAAAGCACTTACCATAGCGGTTGTAAACTGACCAATTAATTAATATGAATACATAAATTATAATAAAAAAATAAATGATATCGAAAGTGTTTGTGTTCGTTCATTAAAAAAAACTGTAAAGTATGACAATGGTGACATTGGGGAAGAGAGAAAATAACAAAAGATTAACTGAATTAATTAACCAAAATGAAAGTTTGTTACAGTTATAACGAGGGAACTAACAGAATACAAAATATTTACAATCTGACACCCTGAACAATCTAAAGTTTACAATCTGACACCCTGAACAATCTAAAGTTTACAATCTGACCTACACTATTCTTTATACTCCCCTGCAAGTTGAGAGTGAGTTAATGATGAAACTCCCAACTTGGATAAAAGAGTATGATGTTGATTAACGGGAAGAATTTTGGTAAAGACATCTGCCAGTTGTTTTGAAGTGTGAAGATATGTGGGTTTAACAGTCCCATCTTTGACTTGATCTCTTACATAATGACAATCCACTTCAATGTGTTTAGTTCTAGCATGAAAAACAGGGTTAGCAGCTATATGTATAGCTGCTTGATTATCACAGTGTAAAGTTATAGGATGTAAATCTTTGAGACCAAGATCTTTTAATAAACTGAGTAACCAAGTAACTTCACAACAGGTAACAGCCATTGCTCTGTATTCAGCTTCAGCTGAACTTCTGGATACCACACCTTGTTTCTTTGATTTCCAGGAAATAGGAGAGTCCCCTAAGAGAATACAATAACCAGTGGTTGATCTCCTGGTCATAGGACAACTTGCCCAATCTGAATCACAATAGGCAGTCAACTGAACCTTTGATTTGTGAGCTAATAAAATCCCTTGTCCTGGAGAATTTAGAAGATATCTGAGAAGATGTTTTACAGCCTGCATATGTACAGAAGTTGGTGTTTGCATGAATTGACTTAACAACTGCACTGTGTAACAAATGTCAGGCCTAGTGATAGTGAGGTAGATTAGTTTGCCAATGTATCTTCTATAAATCTCTGGATCATGTAAAGGAGTACCCATATCAGCTTGTAGTTTCAAATTAGGATCCATTGGAAGCTTGTAAGGTTTACTTGCCAAGAGCCCTGCTTCCTTCAACAACTCAAGAGTATACTTTTTATGAGAAACAAACAGTCCTGAACTTGCTTTAGTAACCTCCAAACCCAGAAAATAGTGCAGTGCTCCTAGATCCTTCATGTGAAAAGTGGAATTGAGTTGATTCTTCAAATGTTGAATCTGAGCAGAATCATTACCAGTGATCATAAGATCATCTACATACACCAAAATAGCAGTAAATGTCTCACCTTCCTTCTTTGTGAACAATGAATAGTCTGCCTTGGATTGTTGGAAACCAAATGAAGTTAGTGCAGAAGACAATTTAGAGAACCATTGTCTTGGAGCTTGCTTCAATCCATACAAGGATTTCTTTAATCTGCAAACTTGAGTAGACCCAGACTTAACATTCTGCACTGGCTCCCCTGTTCCAACATATCCCAATGGTATTTGCATATAAACTTCTTCCATCAAATCTCCATGTAAAAAGGCATTGGACACATCCATTTGACATATGTCCCATCCTTGCACAGCAGCAACTGCCAATAATGATCTTACAGTCACCATTTTGGCAACAGGGGCAAAAGTCTCATCATAGTCTTCACCTTTTCTTTGTCTATTCCCTTGAATTACCAACCTAGCTTTCTTTCTGTCTACTGAACCATCAGCATTCAATTTAGTCTTGTACAACCAGTGACAAGAAATAGCCTTCTTATTAGGTGGAAGAGGAGTAAGATCCCATGTACCATTTTCCTCCAAAGCTCTCAGTTCTTTATTCATAGCCTCACACCACTGAGGATCATTTATTGCCTCTCTAAAACTCTTAGGATCACTGTGAGCTTCAAGAACACTTAAAAAACATTGAAACTGAGAAGATAAGACAGGAGAAGTGACTTGAAAAGCCATTGGCTTAATAGTGGGAGCTTCAAAATCCTTTGCCCAAACTGGAGGTTTAGATGTTCTTGTAGACTTCCTTAGAGGTGCAGAAGGAATAGCAGAAGAACTTGGAAGATCATTATGAACAGATGAGTCAACCACATGCTCTTGATTGACAGAGTGATCAGGAGGCAGTGGTTGTGTAACAGGATCATCATATAGAGAATTACATTTAGGCATAGAAACAGGAACAGGATTGAGAAATTTAGAGTTATTTGACTCAGCAAAAGGGAAAATTTGTTCATGAAACTGAACATCTCTACTTACAAAGGTGCAGTGAGTAAGTAAATTGTACAGCTTATATCCCTTTTGATGTACAGGATAGCCTATAAAGACACAGGGAACACCTCTAGGAGCAAACTTATCAGAACCTCTTGAAGGATTAGTAGCCATAGCAAGACATCCAAAGACTCTCAAATTAGAATAATCAGGTTCTTTGTTGAGAAGCATTTCATAGGGAGTTCTGTATTTAAGAAGAGGTGATGGAAACCTATTGATAAGATATGTGGCAGTAGTCACACAATCTCCCCAAAAGCTTAAAGGCAAATTTGACTGAAACTTTAAGGCTCTAGCAATTTCCAAAATATGCCTATGCTTTCTTTCAACCCTTCCATTTTGTTGAGGCCTATCAACACAACTAGTTTGATGCTCAATACCTTGACTAGATAGAAATGCAGCACAAGGACCTCTAACAAACTCAAGAGCATTATCTGATCTTACACACTTTACTTTTGTATTAAACTGTCTCTCTACAAACTTTAGAAAAGCTTTTAAGACATCAAATGCATCAGATTTATGAACCATCAAATATGTCCATGTAGCTCTACTATAATCATCCACAATTGTTAAAAAATACTTATGTTTGCCATTTGTAACTACCTTATAAGGACCCCAAGTATCTATATGAATCAAGCCAAAAGCATGGGAACTATGGGAATCACTTACAGAGTAAGGCAGCTTTGTGTGTTTTTCCATTGGACAAGTAATGCAAACAGCTTCATTAGAATCTTTAACAGATACATCAGGATTTTGAATATGTTTCATTCTAGAAACAGATAGATGTCCTAGTCTATGATGCCACAGACTAAACTTATTTGGAGAAACAGAATTACTATAAACTCCTGCTGAACAAGAAAACAAACCATCATTGACATGAGTCTTCAGCATATGACTAAGTCTTTCATCCAAAGAATCCACAGCAACATTGAGAAGATGATACAGTCCTGCCACTTTCTTACCCAGACCCAGAACTTGCTTTGTTGTCAAGTCCTGAAGTATACAGAAGTTTGGAAAGAAAATAGCTATACAGTTACTATCCATTGTCAACCTAGGTATAGACAACAAACTAAATTTGAAGGATGGAACACATAGCACATCTTTAAGGACTATTCCATTATTCAGATTTACTTGTCCTGTTTGGGTGATGACAGAAGATTGACCATTTGGTAAAGTAATCTCAGGCATGTTTTGAAGAATTTTAGCATTTAGCATTGATTTGGAATGAGGTGTCATGTGATCAGTAGCACCTGTGTCTAAAATCCAATAATATAGAGCACTATTACTATTGGCAGCTGCACTAAGACAAAGCATACCTGCAACAAACTCAAGCTCATCATCAGTGCTATCCATACCAGCTGCACCATTGTTCTTCATATCATGCATTACACTCCTCATCAAGGTTTCAAATTGCTCAGGTGAAAAAGTGATGCTGCTTGACCCACTACTAGCATTAGTTGCACTAGTTACATTGGCTGCAGTCTTCTTGTAATTGTTTCCTGAACCATTTCCAAAACTCTTTGCCCTTGGTTGAGTTTGTCTATTCTGTGACTGAGACTGCTTATACTTGTGATGCCAAACTGGATACCCCACCTTTTCCCAACATTTCTCAGGTGGATGCCACTTAAATCCACATATAGAGCATTTACCTTTAGTCTCTTGCTTACTAAACAATGCAGTAGACTCAACATTTAAGATACCAGTTTGAAACACATCTTTCTGTGACTCTTCTTGTTGAATTACAGCACAAGCATTCTCTACACTAGGTAGAGGATTCATCAACAACAATTGACTTCTCTGAGCACTATACACCTCATCTAATCCATTCAAAAATTGAAACAACCTCTGTTCTTCCTTTTGTTTCTCAACAGCATTTAGAAACACAGAAATTTCAGGTGTGATAGTACTTAGTTTAGGCAAGACAGTAATGGAATCCAATTCTTCCCAAACACACTTCAACCTAGTGTAATATTCACTCACTGAACCATTTGTTTGTTGCACTTCAAAGCACTCTTTACTCAGCTTGTATTTTCTAGAACCATTACTTAGAGAAAATCTAGTCTCTAGCTGATTCCAAATCTCACATGCAGTACCAATGAACATAATTGACTTAGCAATCGAATCAGATACTGAGTTCATAATCCAACTAATCACAAGATTGTTACAAGTCTCCCACATTTCTACATTCACAGCATTTGTTGTAACATTAGCTGGTCTAGTAACAGTACCTTTGACAAAGCCCAATTTTCTCTTGGTAGGCAAACCAATCTCCATTGATCGACGCCATGGACGATAGTTCTGTGCTCCAATTAACTTCCACTACTAGAAACAGGGCTATCCTTGACCCGCTTTTTATGACCCACGCAGAAAGATGACGCGCAATATCCAGGGTCATAAAACAACAGTCATTTTGAGTAAAGAGATGACGCGTTTTCAGATGTGTCATAACACATGGGTCATAATCAGTTAAAATTAAGATTTCGTTATGACGTTTGTTTTTCTTAGTCCTAAATAGGTGTCATGTATATTATTTTTGTCATAGATTATATATCTGCTTAAAATTAAAAAAACTCAAAACCTATTTTTTTCCCCCAAAACTTCCCGCTCTCTAAAATTTTTTCCCCCTAATTTTCTTCTCCTTGGCAGCCCCATTTTTCACCCTAGCAGCCAATTATCCTTCTCCCATGGCAGCCCCCAAGAAATCTAACAGCCCCTCCCTCTTGGTTTCGTCTTCTCCATCAACAATTTGATCAAGGAAAGCCGTCACCCTCCTTTTCTCTCTTGTTGGCCGTCGACTTCAGCAGCTCCACCATCAATTTCTTGCAGCTTTCATCGTAGTATTCATCTCTAGCATCAAACTCTCAAAACCTTCGATTAATTCACCTCAAAACATTTTCAATCCACATTCGTTCAATTATCCCGCCCTAATTTCACAGTCATTCAATCCACTCTCAAAACTTTCAAAACAATCCCGCCCTAATTTACTCAAAACAATCCCTAATCGACAAAAAATCAATTTGTATCAAAACTCTCAAAACTCTCCAGGTGTTAAGGATTTGCAGTTAAGGTATGCCCTAATTTACTCAAAATATTACATTATATTGTTTGTTTGATAGCTGTAGAGTTATAAAATCAATTTACTGTATCATTTTTTGTATCAATTTATGGTAAAATTGTATGCACACCAGGTGTTTGTGAAAATGTTACTATGATATTTTTGGTGTTTGTGAATAATATTTTATAGGCCCTATGTAAATAATGTAACATGTATAGTTTAATAGAGTAAACTTATACTGTAAATGTTTGTATTTTAAACAGGTTGCTTTTTGGTAATAAAAGATGGCCTCGAGTTCTGATTCGGACCGTGAAGAAGATGCTGTTATGGGTTCTGGTTCTGATTCGGAAGGCGAAGAAAATGCGGCTCACGGTGATGGGTCGAATGTTGATGACAAGTCAGATTCCAAATCGCATAGAGGACCAAACTTAAGATAACCCAGTTAAGTTTCCCCTAGTGATGTATTGGTAGTAGATTCAGAAGTGTCAGGAAAGCATGCCATGATAAATTGGAACCTTAATGTAAGCGTCTAAGGCTATGCCCATATCTAACTTTAACTTGTTTTTATCTGTTGTTGCTGATGCCATATGGCTGAATCACAAACTTTTGTTGCATATGATTTCAGAAGTTGAAATGGTAGTTTAAATGGAACTCTCGTGAATTCCAAGGCAGTCCACCATCCTGAAACTGGAAGTAGACATTGGGGTGATCCAGTTGAGTTGAGTAGTGGAGACATTATAACTCTTGGTACAACTTCAAAGATATCTGTGAGTGTTTTATTTGTTTTATTATCTTTACATTTTTAGAGTTAGAAGTTTTCTAAGCTGCAACATACTATGTTCTTTGGAATACTTCTTTGCATTCTGTACCAAAACTTTACATGGATTTATGTTGAAAACCATGGACTCATTCGAAATGATACTTTGCTGACAGACTCTTTTAAGTTTATCATCTGCCAGCAAGTTAGTATTTCTTTTATAACCTTGCCTTTTTAAGACATATTTTTGGGGCTGTACACTCTGTTATAGCTATTAACCATTGATCACTTCTCCATCATTTTTTTGGTATTAAATATTTTTTCTGCAGGATAATGGCTGAGATGGTTACTAGAATCTTATCGGATACTTCCAGAAGAGAGAAGGTTTTTTCACATTGTGATGCTTCCGATGTACTTAAAGAAGCATTCTCTCAAACAGAAGCACACATGGACCATTTATATGAGGTTTTTCTTACCCTCTCAGTTGTGTTAAATGATTGTCATATGTAACTTCCAACTTTTTCCCCCCTGTTTACAACTTCTGCTTTATATGCTCATATCTGCCTGTCTTTCTTGTTTATGTTGAGTGCATGCCTTACATTTAGTTGAGGCTTATTTTATAGATTAAAAACTGCATGATCAAATTCACTCCTTATATAACTCCACTCGACCTTTTTTTCCTTTTCTAACAGATTTTTGTGTGTGTAAATTTGCAAGTGGTACACTATCGAGTTTTGGTTTTGATAGTATATTAGACCATTAGTATATGAGGAAAATGACATGGTAGTCAATAAAAAACAAAAGGTAGTTCCCTGGAATCAGTAGTTACTAGTAAAGTAGTGTTAAAAATGAAACAATGTTTATTAGTTTATAGCTGTTTATAACAGTGTGCATAAGTTGATTAACTGTATTTTGTCATGAAATAGTGAATAGTCCAAGGATATATTTTATACTTTAATCTTCAAAGAGAGAAAGCATATTTTGTGAAATTAGTTTTGTTTTCATTGTTTATGATATACCGTGTGAATTAATTTTGATCTTATGTAATGTGGAATTAAACTGTTTTCAGGGTTGTACTGCGACAGTGCTTCTAATTATCTGTTTTATGAAGGAAGTAGTTAAACATGGAGTTCGGGTTCTGGAAAATGACATTGTAAGTACTAATTATCTGTTTTAAGTAGTTTAAGTAGTAATTAATTGTTTCTAAAATGTTGTTTTATTTGACTAGATTGGTGGTGAAAGCAATGAGTACACGGAGGCGGATATCGATGATATTCAAGAAGAATGGGCAATTTATGTGTCAAACTTTATTTTTAGGTAGAAATCGAACTCGTTGTAATGAAACATGTTATAGTTAAGTTATTTCTACATTATTAGACAAATGTTATGTAAGGAAAACGCATGGTTTTGATTATATATGAAATGCGTTAATTTTGTACAATGATCAGATTGTTGGTCAGGTTTATTGTCATGTATATATATAATATATATAATATATAATCACCAGGTTTTATAAAAAAGAATTTTATTTAAAAAAAATTAGTTTGCATAGCTTTGACACGCAATTTCATATGTCATAAACATAAGTCATAAAATGTGGGTCTTAAAACGAAGGTCAAAAAAGAAGGTCATAAAACGAGGGACATAAGCGCGGGTCATTCAGCTGTGACGCCTCAATGCGCGTCATAAATTATTTATGACTGGTCCATCCTTGACGCGCATTTGCGCGTCATAAAGCCTCTTCTTGACGCGCAATGCGCGTCATTGATGGCCCTGTTTGTAGTAGTGTTCTCTTGAACTGGTAATGAACCTGGACCATCAGATGGATGAACATACAACGGACTACTAGTATCCATTTTTGCAACAGCGGAAGCAACTCAACAACTTTAACAACGACTTTTCCCCAAATCTTAACCTAATTCACAAATCGTGAAATTTCAACACAACGAAATCAATTGAATACAGTTGAAGATCTTCAGAGTAATAATGATTCAATCAATCGATCAAACACTCGATTGTAATCAGAATCGAAATTACAACAATCTTCACAATTGATCTTACAAACACAACACGAATGCGACAATTATCACAATGAAATTAGGTTATCAAAGCCATTGTAGCTCTGATACCATGTAAAGTATGACAATGGTGACATTGGGGAAGAGAGAAAATAAGAAAAGATTAACTGAATTAATTAACCAAAATGAAAGTTTGTTACAGTTATAACGAGGGAACTAACAGAATACAAAATATTTACAATCTGACACCCTGAACAATCTAAAGTTTACAATCTGACACCCTGAACAATCTAAAGTTTACAATCTGACCTACACTATTCTTTATAAAAACATATTGGTATTCGTTTATAATTACATGGTTAGTTCTAAGAAAATGATAAATGTAAACACGCGCACATATAATGGAACACAACAAAGATATATGAACACAACGAACATAAGAATATAGAAGAAAAAAATGAACAATAATAAACAAATATATAAATAGAAGAAATATGATGCATGATTGCATGGGGCGTGTTTGGTGCAAGGCGTTTGGGTTTAAGTTTATCTATTTTGTTACTTTATAAATCTTATTTGTTTGTATGAATTTATTAAAAATATAAGTTTTTTATAAAATCTTTAAACAATAAGGTATTTAAAGTAGTTTATAGAAATATATGAATTTATGATAAACAAAATTATTTAAATAATATTCATATTAATTGAGATATATATTTTTATATTTTATTTTATGTCTTTTTATAAATATAAACCAAGCTCCAACTATTTAATAAACATTTTTTTCCTATCTTTAGAAATAAGCTCATACTTCAGTCACAAATTTGATCTTAAACTCTAACTAGTTACGTCAAACATACATGTAATTTCGACATTATAGAATATCTAACAATCTATAGAATATTTCATTTGTAAAGTTAAACATGTATCATTCTATATTAACATTTTTAATTATCTATATATGTTCAATTACTTCTATACTTTTCAAGAACGAAAAACTATTACACCTCTAATTAAATTATATTATATAGATATTTATAATAAGTATATAACAAGACAAAATAAATAATAATTATCTAGAATTAAAATGACTAAATGCTAACATATAAGACAATAAACTCTTTTCTGAATATGTTATTTGTTTTAACAACTTCTTAGTCCTTTGGTTAGAGCGAAGTTGATCATAACTAAGCCTTGTATCAAAGTCTTCATGATGGCCCGATCTAGAGAGCGTGTTCTGATAATATATATCGACAGTTTGGAAAATGTTGGATGAGGTGGACTATCGTTGGAGGGGCAAAAAGATAAACTTTGGCAAAAATGAGATATGGTGTCTGGAGCGAAAGTAAAAGTATCTCAAATTTGGTAACAAGGTTTACCGGTATGAAACTTATTATCCAGAACCGAACATATCTCACATAATAAAAATATATCTCTTTATCGAAACATTAAAAATCGATTATTTCACGACCCTTTAGTTTCCTTATAACACACTATTGTTTTTCCCACTTATCTAAAGCTCCAATAATATCTTCTCACCCGAACATGGACCTAATCTTACCTTAGCTAGATCAACTTGCTTCCTGGCGGCCAAGGAAACAAATTTAATGAGATTTTTATTGAAGTAGGGAAGGATTTGGAAACCAAATACATTAAATGCACAAGTTATAAGTTGAAATAATCTTTTTTGCTAATGTAATGAAAATATGAAATAAAAGCCAATCAGGTTCTGCCTGGTTGGTAAGGGGTTTTCCTGTTGAAGGAGAGGTCTCGAGTTCGAGCCTCTCCAGAGGGTTTCCTCTTTGGTGGACATTGAGGGGGTGGCTGGTAATGGTGGCACGATGATACTCCATTACTGGCCCGCAGGAGTTGCCGTTTCAAAAAAAAAAAAAAAAATATGAAATAAAACTATAAATATCGAGAAAATCACATATATAATCACTTAAGAATTCAAAAATACCAAATAATCATTTGATTCGCGCCACGCGAATCAGATGATTATTTTAGTATTTTTGAATTCTCGAGTGATCATATATGTGATTTTCTCATACATATCATCAATATTTGTTCTAAATTACTAATTCATTAACGATCTATTAAAAAAGAACTTTGCTAATTATAATGAAATTTGTTCGATCTCTGCTAATCTTGTTCAGTGGAAAATTTCCAACTTTTAAAAAAAAAAATGTTAAAATTTGACACAAATACATTAAATGAATTAGTTGTTCAACCCTTGTTTGATTTCTAATGTTCAAAGAAAGTGAACTACGTTATAAATGGTGATGGTTCCACACACCCGTGCTTGGTCTCCGCGGCTAAGTCAGCAAAGAAACAATAAATGAGATTGGATCAATCATTGTCCCAGTTGAACTACTTGATCGAACCATTTGGCTGAACCACTTGTCACCCCCTAAAAAGCGAGTGCGTATATATACCTCAACTGATCACAAGTCTTTCTAACACAAACAAAACTTTCCATTGAATCACCTCTTAGTTATCAAATGGATTCTCATCAATCTTTTAAAATGATTTATGTTTCTATTGTCGTTTTAGTTCTTTCACTAAATATTATGGTGGGAAAATCTCAGTTGTCTTCGACGTTCTATGATAGTACTTGCCCCACTGCACTTGCTACCATTAGAACGACTATTAGAACTGCAGTGTCACGTGAACGTCGCATGGCAGCTCGTCTCATTCGTCTTCATTTTCATGATTGTTTTGTTGAGGTTTTTTTTTACTTGTTCCCTTTCCCTTTAAAGCGTTTGACCATAAATTAAAGTATTAACGTGTAAAAATATATGAAAGAATAACAAAAAATTTCCGTAGTTATGATTTGAAATCAAAATATGCACTTATAAATGAGTAAAAATATTTATATAAAAAAAAGGATTTATCGTACTTATGATTATAAATGAAAATAATTACATTGTACATCGATGTTTAAAAACATTTAAAAAATCACACGTGAATTATAACTTCAGTTTTTCACACTTATAAGGTCATCTCCAATGTTACACTAAAACCAAAATGGTGTGAATATTTGGTGTAAATTCTCTTCAATGAAGACACCAAAATGGTGTAAATATTTGGTGTGACACTATTCAATCAACCATTTTACATCAAATTTGGTGTGATACTATTCATTACACCAAATTTCATACATCAATTGTTTATTAAATATGTATGTTTTAAATTTAATAATTAATTATAATATATATATTTCCAAAACAATCTCATTGAGAACTTTAAAATGAGTATGAACTAATTTTTTTTTTCTAACTATTTTGATAAAAATATCAAGTTAATATAAAATTAAAACGTGTTCTTAGTTTTATTATAAAAAATCATTATATTGAAACATTTAATGTGAACATTTATTTTCTTTAGTTAAAAAAGGGTTTTGGTGTTCATCTTTGATGCCTACATTAAAGAGAAATTAGATTTGGTGTCATAAAATGGTGCTAAATTTTTAGACATACATTGGAGATGCCGTAAACATGTACAAATAAAAGTTCCCAAGATATTAATATTTATAGTTATAAATTAAATTGTTAGTAATTATGAACGTGTAAAATCATTAATTTTTCAGGGCTGTGATGCATCGATTTTACTAAACGACCCTGCCAATACTGAGAGAACGGTACAATCAAATACTGGTGTTGGAGGTTATGAAGTTATAGATTCAGCAAAATCTGCTTTGGAGTTACTATGTCCCGGGGTCGTCTCATGTGCTGACATACTTTCTGTTGCAGCTCGTGATGCTTCTGTTGCGGTAATTTCTACTTAATTATTTTCAGATAATAATGTTAGAATATGCATCTTTGCATTTTAATCATTTGTGTAAAATTTAAAAATAATTAGGTGGGTGGTCCGTCATGGTCAGTAGGGCTTGGTAGAAGGGATTCAACCACTGCATACCCAACTCAAGCCAATAACGATCTCCCGACAGCTGATCAGGACTTAGCGTCACTCATTAGAGATTTTGATGTAAAGGGTCTAAACGAAAGAGACATGGTTGCTTTATCCGGTAAGTATAATTCATAAATTATTTTCTACCACATGATCTCTAGGCTAAATGTTCTTTTGTGCACTAAATACATAAAAAAATAGCGAATTTTAGCTCAATTTGTATTTCTAGTAACCTTTTTTACACCCGAAAAAACAATCAAAACTTTCAACAAAAAGTGATTTTTAGGTACCGAACTATTTTTTTACTTAAGGAAATATGGCTGAGTAATCAAAGCTGGTTAATTTATATGCAATGGCATTTACTGTTTGTTTTGTAAAACACATGAAAAAAAATTCATTGACCAGGTTCTCATACTATTGGACAATCACGGTGTGTTGCATTTCGAGCTAGAATATATGGCAACGGGACAGACCTAGAAGCTAATTTTGCTAGCACTCGTAGACGCACCTGTCCACCAAATAGAGGAACTGGAGACGGGAACCTTGCACCACTTGATTTAGTGACACCAAATTCTTTCGACAATAATTACTTCAGGAACCTAGTTGCCAGGAGAGGTCTTCTTCAATCAGACCAGGTTCTGTTTAACGGAGGCTCGAGTGATAGCATCGTGTTAGAGTACAGCAACAATCCTAGGATATTTGCATCCGATTTTGCTGCAGCTATGGTTAAAATGGGAGAAATTCAACCCCGTACTGGTGCTAATGGGATTATAAGAACTATCTGCAGTGCTGCTAATTAACTAAATATATTTTGTGACCATGTTAAAATCTTGGTTCAATGTTGTTTTCTAAACTTTTATGATGAATATTTCGAAACTGTAAATTATGATTGGAAACTTTTTGCTTATCCAATTGCCCCTTATGTAATAAGTGTAATTGCTCCAAACCTTTTTTTTTTTGTCACAAATGTTCGATATTTATAGGTTTTCCTAAACATAGCTCGTGAAATTGTTATCATATATAATAAAACTAGTTTTAATACTACGGTGATTGAAAAATTAATTTTAATGTTACAATATATATGATAATAAAAAATTATGTAAAAAAAAAGATAGAGAAAAGAACATTGTTTACGACTACATTTAAAGAAAAATCTATATTTTGTTAGTAAAAGTCCATATAGGTTTACTTTTAATGTAAATTTGTCTATGCAAATCAAGACCTTTATCAAATTTATTTTTTGATATATTTAAATTAATAAATATGTGAATTATATGTAATAAGTACCAAATTAATTAATTTTAATTAAATAAACATTATTGCTTTAGGATTAAGATAATTCAAAAAATTAATTAACTAATATTTGATTAAAATAATTTATAGATATTTCATGTGTCGTTTTAGTAGAAGCATACATGGCGCTCCATATATGTTGCAATCTTGTATTAGTTATATATTAAGATATATTTTACTACTTAATTTTTGAGACGTTTACCTTAAATGTTTTATATTTATATTGAACGTACGATATATTTAGGGGTTAACAAAATCCATTCTTCATAATAAGCTAAATATTTGACATATTAAAAAAAAGTAAAAAAAATATCTCGATTATCAAATATAAACTCCATAATTCAGTATGTTTGTCTCGAATGTGACTATTACATCTTATGTGTACACGTCGATACCATTAGAGTTTGTATTAATCTAAAGAAATATGTTTATACAATGATTGATGTTTGAGCAAATAGTAGCAGGCTCAGTAACTTGGGTGTTTGGGGTTCAACCTCTTGACCTCCTGCTAAGCAGTGCAAACCTATCAAGCTCTTGGCGAGCCTAAGGTGGTCAAGTGGTTGGTTGAAGAAGGTGATTGGAATATGATTACTACGGCAAGTAGGTATGCTGGTGAGCTAATACTGTGTGTGTGGAGAGGATGGAATGTTAGTGTCTCCAAAACCTGAAGTGTTAAGTATTTATACCCAACACTTCCAGGTATTAACAACGTATGGCAATGATGACCATTTATGGCTCATCAATAGGATTCCAATGGCCCTTAACGTCTATGTTATTAATATGACCTTATTAATGCTCTGACGGTTACACTCAAGGATTAGGCTTGAGTGTCTGACTGGTAGGATGTCAGGAGTATGGTACTGTGAGACGAACTCCAAAGCACCAGTGTTGGTCTACACAAATCTTTATACATGCCAGGCCATGAGTGTCGGACTGATCGGCAGGTCTCCAGACACAGGGGCGCTAAGTGCCGGGACACAGCCGGGATATGAGGCTTGGCTCCCGGACACTGCCAGGGCACGGGACCTGGTTCCCGGATGCTGCCGGGACACGGGACCAGGTTCCGGACACTGCCGGGATACGGGGCTTGGATCCCAGACACCGCCGGGACGAGACCAGGTTCCCGGACATTGCCGGGACACGGGGCCAAGTTCCCGGACACTGCCGGGACACGGGCTTGGCTCCAGGACATCTGCCGGGACACAGGTTCGGCTCCCGGGACATTGCCGGGATACGGGCTGGGCTCCCGGGACATTGCCGGGACACGGGCTTGGTTCCGGGACACTTGCCGGGACACGGGCTTGTCTCCCGGACACTTGCCCCGGGACACGCGGCTTGGTTCCCGGGCACTTTGCCGGGACACGGGCTTGGCTCCGGACACTTTGCCGGGACACGGCTTGGCTCCCGGACACTTTGCCGGGACACGGCTTGGCTCCCGGACACTTTGCCGGGACACGGCTTGGCTCCCGGACACTTTGCCGGGACACGGCTTGGCTCCCGGACACTTTGCCGGGACACGGCTTGGCTCCCGGACACTTTGCCGGGACACGGCTTGGCTCCCGGACACTTTGCCGGGACACGGCTTGGCTCCCGGACACTTTGCCGGGACACCTTGACTCCCGGACACTTTGCCGGGACACGGCTTGGCTCCCGGACACTTTGCCGGGACACGGCTTGGCTCCCGGACACTTTGCCGGGACACGGCTTGGCTCCCGGACACTTTGCCGGGACACGACTTGGCTCCCGGACACTTTGCCGGGACACGGCAGGGAGCCAGAAGGCCGGGAGCTGAGAGCCGGAAGGGACTAAGAGCCTTTCCTTGATGTAGAAGGGACTTAGTCTTTATACTGTGTTGTGTTAGCTTTTTAGGGCTTATAGGCTATATGTATCGAGCCTATTCCCTACTAACACTATCATGCCCCCCAGTTAGGTTTTAAAAAGGTTTGTTTTTTAAGCCTAACTTCTTTGCTCTCATTGCCTGTTTCGGCTATTCTTTGCCTGACCCTATCATGTCCAACCCCTTCATGTCTTGCCTAGGGTTGTATATGATGTTTGCTCATATGGCGATGTCAAGAATAATGTTTTATTGGGTGATCAAGCCAATAACTCATTACTATCTTTTCATCCTAGATGTGTTTATGACACCGTTTTAGGTGTGCATGAAGATATTTATGTTTGATTGTGTCTATGACACCTTGTGAGTGCCCATGGTGCTTTTGTATGTCAATGACATATCTAGGTGTGGGTATCACTCATGTATATTTCATATTCTGCCGATGGCAATTTTGTTGGTTAACCTTTATTTTGTTTTACTCGCGAGTGATGTCGCTTCCCAATGAGAAGTGCTTGTCTTTTCCCGGTAGGTAAAAAGACGAAATATTTGTTTGGCGTAGACTTAAGATGTCTATATGTGCCTTTTGCTAAATTTCCCCCAAACGTAGTTCGGGGTGGTGTATCAGGCTTGTTGCCTTGTGGGATACATAGATCAGACCACTTTGTATTTTGAGGTGCATTTCTGTGAATGACTCTTTGAAGAGTGTCTTTTTATGGTGGGGCCAAGTCCCTCATGAGTGAGATGGCCAAACACTAAAATTTGCCAGATTGCCCAGATATGAAGACTTGGCTAGCTGTTGATTGTCAAGGGTTACCATATTGTAGAAACATCCTTGTATGACTCTTTAAGAGTGTTTTCTTATGTTGATGCCAATTCCTTCATGAGTAAAATGGTCAACTATCAAGGTCTGCCAGACTGTCTATATATCAAGACCTGGCGGGTTGGCTGTTGAATATCAAGGTCGGCCAGACTGGCAAAATATCAAAACTCGCTGGTTGTTCAGCTCATGCCAAGTTGTTCCGAAATTATGTGTATGACGAGGTGCTTGTTTGGCTTAGACTTAGATGTCCATCTTGGCCTATGCACTTGGTTTGAACGTTTCCCAGAGATATGTATATGATGATGGGCATGTGTGGCTTGGATTTAAATATCCATCTTGGCCATATGCACCTGGTCTTGAACGTTTGTTCAGAATTATGAAATTGTATATGCACGCATGCACAATGGTATATAAAGATAACGTTGTGGAATAGCATAGGGATTCAAGATCAGACTAATTCTTTCTTCAATGAATTTGTATAGGTTTTTCCATGACTTTTCCCTTTTTGTAATGATCCGGGTTGGTAGATAATGGGTTATATGATCAAAACATTAATTTATCAAACATGACATTCCATGACATGGGTATATGATGTGCATCCAGTTTAAACAGGGTATAAGAATTATTACCTTTGAGTACCCTTTAAGGGTCTTCCCGTCCAATATTGTTTAGGTTCCCTGCCTGTGTGGCTGCATTCTTCGCTACATTAGTTCTATAAGTTTGAAAGATGTGGGACGAACACTTTTAACAGAAGTTGCCTAAGCTTCAATGTCTCGGTCATAATGAATAGACAAATAGTAATTGTCTATCATGAAATCCTGGAAGCTAATGATGGTAGGACCTCAGGAAGTAGGACCTCAAGTGGTAGGATCTTAGGAGCCGAGGGCCGGATCCGGGAGCGAGAGCAGGGAGTCGGGAGCGGCAGCTGGGGAGCTGGGAGCCGGGATCCGAAGTTGGGGCTGGGAGACCCGGGAGCCGGTTGAGAGTTGGCAGGGAGTGAGAGTGTGCATAATGTGGAAGGGTTTAAGAGTCTTCCATGGATGTGGAAAGGACTTGGATTTAACAATTCCTCTTACTAATGTATGTAGGGTCTGTAGTAATCCTTTATGTTGGATTTTATTTTTGACCAGAATGACATATGTGCATGTTTTAGAATGTAGAAATGTTACTCGGTACTATGTATTGTGTCCATGACAGTTTTAGATCTGAAATGGTATTCTGATCATGGCATCATGTCCCTAACCGTGGTTATGCCAGTTGAGGTAGGGCATTTAGCAATTACATGGATGGTAAACTGGGATACTGGTCATGGCCTCATGTCCTTAACTGCGGGTTTGCCATCTGGGGTAGGAAATTTTACCATGCCATGGATGGTACATGAATTTGTTTCAAATTATTCTGGTGTAGGCCTGTCTAGTTAGGACATTGTAGGCTGATGGTGCCAAGTTTATCAATTGAACCTAGTAGTAAGCCTATTTTTCCCCATTACCTGCATAATTGGGTTAGACTGATAATGTCATGGTTACCCTTATGCATTTGGTTATTCAGGAGTATGCGTTCGTGTATGCATGGTCATGCCAAGTGCGTAGCTACTCCAAATTCAATGAACTTGTCTAGGATTCTTGTGTGGATCCATAATCCAAGTAGGTAGAAATTAATTTACTAAATAGTATTGGGATGCACGATCAGACCAATTATTCTATCAATATAATATCTCTCTTGGGATCATGGCATGCCATGTTCTTGACAAAGGATTATTAAGTTATTGAAAAATATGGCCATCTGGGGCCATGATGATCTACGTCTTCCCCTTCTTCTGCTAAGCATATGTTTTTTTGGTAGGGATTTTATTTGCTTGTTGTCTATCCGAAGACAAGGTGTTTTCTTCCTTCAATGTTTTTAGATCTACAACAATCTCTGTGTTTGATATTGTAGTGGAGGTTTAAGTGAAGGTGGAGGCACACTCTGTTACCTTAAATGTTTTAGAAACTGTTCAACAAGAGATGTCCATTGGCAAGAATTACTGGTTGGGATCTGACCTTAACGTTGAGACAAGTTGAAACGAAAGATTGATTGGTGTTGGTTGTGTGGCTTCACACCAACAATACTTGAAAAACTGGCCTATAGTCGGGATGACTATTGTGGCAAGGTGGCTATCATACCAGGATGGTTATTGTGGCTGGATGGCAAAAATGGTTAGTATGCCAGGAAGGATATTATGCATGGATGGCTATTATCTCCAGATGGCTATCATGCCAAGATGGTTAGTACGCCAAGATAATGAATATGACAAGATGACTAGTATTCTAGGATAGATAGTAAAGTCTTTGCCAGCCGACAACTTCTGGTCAAAAGCCATCTCCAAGGCTGTTAAGATCTTGTCACGCTGGATATCAAAATATTGCCAAATCTGGCTGTCAAAATGTTGCCAAAGCTGGACGACTATCAAGGTCGTTCCAACTGGCCGAATATCAAGGTCGGCTTAACTAGCCGACTGTCCGGATTTGGCCGAGCTGGTCGGGTGTCCGGAGCTGGCCTAATTGGCCGGCTGTCAGTACCTGGCCGAAATGGTCGGCTGTCCGGAAATGGCTAAAATGGCTCTGGCATAACTGGCCGACTGTCCGGAGCTGGCCGAAATGGTCGGCTGTCCGGATCTGGCTTAATTGGCCGACTGCGGGATCTGGCCGAAATGGCTGGCCGTCCGGATCTGGCTAAAATGGCTGGCTGTCCGGATTTGGCCTAACTGGCCGGCTCTCAGGATCTGGCCGAATTTATTTATTTATTTATTTATTTTTGTCCGGATCAATGATCCTGGTTTGTGGAAATGAGATGCAAGCTTTGTTTGCAAAGGTCGAATATATCATCCTTATGACATTTAGTAGGCATTTGAGATCGTGGTGGCCATTTCTGGTGTTGGTGAAATGACTCGAGATAAGTTACTTCCTTCATGGGAAAGATGTACTACTAGTAACTAGATGAATGGAAATGAAATGACTACCATTCCAGGACGGTTATCATGCCAGGATGGCTATTACGCCATGATGGCTATCTTTCCAAGACGACTATCAATGCCGGGATAACTATCATGTCAGGATGGGTATCATGTAAGGATGGATAGTATTCCAGCAAAGCTTCTTCCATCCGGATTAGTAATGTGTAAATCAAGTTTGTTACTCTTTATTGTGCCCATGGCACTTTTAGGTTTTTATTGTTCCCCTGACACTTTCAGATCAGTCTTGTGTCCATGACATTATTTAGATGCGTACTGTATCCATGACACTTTCTCGTCCGGATTATTTCCATGACCCATTTAGATCCATATTGTGTTCATGACACTTTTAGATCTATATCTTGGCCAATGTATCCTTGTTGCTATGCTAACTAGGGTATGACACAGTGCCACGTCATGGATGGTAGATGGAATTGATCCAAATTTTTGAGACCCTACCCAGTAGGACTTTGTAGGCCGAAAGTCTCATGGCATCCAATGCCTTTATGGGATACAAAGATCTGACTAAGTTAAACCTTTTTTCCTGTCTGGCCAACATCAATGGTTGCCTATGACATTTTTTAGACGGATTAGTATTTTGGATATGGTATCCTGTCCCTAAGTGTGGCTATGCCAACTAGGGTAAGGAATTCAACCATGTCATGGATGGTTGATGGAATTGCTCCAAATTTTTGTAATGCAGGCCTGCCCAGTAGGACATTGTAGGCCGATGGTGCTTCAATGATTGCAAAATTAATCATTTCTAACCTATAGTGTGGATATTCTCCTAACATCATGTTTATTGCTACCTCTCCGATTGGCCAATGCGTCTCCCCTGAAAACCCCACTAGAGGGAATTGTGTTGGACGCTTTGAATTTTGTACTTTTTCAGGGAGCTGCCTAAAACAGTGGGCATAAATAATGTCCATTGAGCTCCCTGTATCAACATATGCCTTGCTCACTTCATAGTTGGCTAACCGGATTTGTATTACTACCGGGTTGATGGAAGGAGTTTCAATTGGTAGGAAGCAAATAGGCTCCATCACCCAATCCTGAAGGACTGATCCCTTCCTTTTGCGAGATGTAGTTTCTTCCTGCGCCATGTATATGTAATTAGGTGGGGTGGTGGATGGGGTATTGGTGGTTGTCTTTGGCTTAACTGAACCGATTTGTGATGAGGAATTTCCTTCCATGAAGAAGAAAAAATGGTGGTGAAACTAAGAAATGAAATGAAAAAAGATAGAAATGAAATGAGACACCGTTGCTAAAACGTGTCCCACGGATGGCGCCAATGTTTGAGCAAATAGTAGCAGGCTCAGTAACTTGGGTGTTTGGGGTTCAACCTCTTGACCTCCTGCTAAGCAGTGCAAACCTATCAAGCTCTTGGCGAGCCTAAGGTGGTCAAGTGGTTGGTTGAAGAAGGTGATTGGAATATGATTACTACGGCAAGTAGGTATGCTGGTGAGCTAATACTGTGTGTGTGGAGAGGATGGAATGTTAGTGTCTCCAAAACCTGAAGTGTTAAGTATTTATACCCAACACTTCCAGGTATTAACAACGTATGGCAATGATGACCATTTATGGCTCATCAATAGGATTCCAATGGCCCTTAACGTCTATGTTATTAATATGACCTTATTAATGCTCTGACGGTTACACTCAAGGATTAGGCTTGAGTGTCTGACTGGTAGGATGTCAGGAGTATGGTACTGTGAGACGAACTCCAAAGCACCAGTGTTGGTCTACACAAATCTTTATACATGCCAGGCCATGAGTGTCGGACTGATCGGCAGGTCTCCAGACACAGGGGCGCTAAGTGCCGGGACACAGCCGGGATATGAGGCTTGGCTCCCGGACACTGCCAGGGCACGGGACCTGGTTCCCGGATGCTGCCGGGACACGGGACCAGGTTCCGGACACTGCCGGGATACGGGGCTTGGATCCCAGACACCGCCGGGACACGAGACCAGGTTCCCGGACATTGCCGGGACACGGGGCCAAGTTCCCGGACACTGCCGGGACACGGGCTTGGCTCCCGGACATCTGCCGGGACACAGGTTCGGCTCCCGGGACATTGCCGGGATACGGGCTGGGCTCCCGGGACATTGCCGGGACACGGGCTTGGTTCCCGGGACACTTGCCGGGACACGGGCTTGTCTCCCGGACACTTGCCGGGACACGGGCTTGGTTCCCGGGCACTTTGCCGGGACACGGGCTTGGCTCCGGACACTTTGCCGGGACACGGCTTGGCTCCCGGACACTTTGCCGGGACACGGCTTGGCTCCCGGACACTTTGCCGGGACACGGCTTGGCTCCCGGACACTTTGCCGGGACACGGCTTGGCTCCCGGACACTTTGCCGGGACACGGCTTGGCTCCCGGACACTTTGCCGGGACACGGCTTGGCTCCCGGACACTTTGCCGGGACACGGCTTGGCTCCCGGACACTTTGCCGGGACACGGCTTGACTCCCGGACACTTTGCCGGGACACGGCTTGGCTCCCGGACACTTTGCCGGGACACGGCTTGGCTCCCGGACACTTTGCCGGGACACGGCTTGGCTCCCGGACACTTTGCCGGGACACGACTTGGCTCCCGGACACTTTGCCGGGACACGGCAGGGAGCCAGAAGGCCGGGAGCTGAGAGCCGGAAGGGACTAAGAGCCTTTCCTTGATGTAGAAGGGACTTAGTCTTTATACTGTGTTGTGTTAGCTTTTTAGGGCTTATAGGCTATATGTATCGAGCCTATTCCCTACTAACACTATCAATTGACCTTTTAGATAAGTTCATTTGTTTATTCATTATTTTTATAATATATACACAGTAAGTTTATAATTAAATTTTGATGTAGATGCATTCCTAAGTTGAGCTACAAAGCCTTTATTGTCAACCACATTTTTGAGCAACACATGTGTTGTGGCTGATATATATGTAACCAGAGGCAATGGTGGGCTTGTGGTTAGGCGTCATAATAAGTAATATCTTAAACAGATGTCTTAGGTTTTAGATGTCTAAGGTTAAAAACATTTCTTAATTTAAACATCTTGAGGGTAAGAGAAAAGGTTTAAAAAGTGATACGAATTTGTAGCGGAAAACTAATAAAAGATAGTATGTTGATTTGATTTAGACCCATAAATCAACCAACGGTGACAATTAAGCAAAACATATTACTTGATTAGTCAATTTAATCCTAGATAACGAGATCTAAAATTGAATTATAATAACACAATCATTGATTTGTTATCGAATCAAAACTTAATAACTCGATCTAATAATGAAACAAATTGATAATTGAAAACATCAATTTCAAAGAAAAAGGTTAAAACCTTAATAATATAATCAAAAACTGAGTTTACAAAAATAAAATACGTCCCTATATACAGGATAACAAAATAAACCTAAAATACGAAAAAGAAAACTAAAAATAACAAAAATTCGGTTTTCCGGTATCAGATACTAAGGCGCAGTGGGTTATGATGCGTCGCAACGGGAACCTTCTCGAACCAAAAACGCCCCAAATTTAGATGACTGCACCGCAGTCAATGGTGATTGCGTCGCAGTCAGAGGTCAGACGACATTTTGTCGTTTGTTGTTCTTCCGAATGCAAATTAATGATCAAACAAACTCCTTTAGCCATCGTTCCATCGTAACCTTAACTCCCAATCACCAATATCACGTCTTGATCACTTGAAATCGCATCATCCCCTCCTCCTTTAAAATGAATTGTCCTCAATTCCAAAATATCATGAAAAGACAAATTACCAATAACGAGAGTAATATGAATTCCACCGGGATCAAAAGGAACATTACTAAGAACAAACACAAGGATCATGACTTGTTTTTCCTTTGAGCCACCATAAACCAATAAACTCTTTAAAGCACATACTTTGGTGTTCATCTTCTTAAGCTCCTCCAAACAAACATCTAACTCGAACTCTTCGGACTGATCTTTGTCAAACAACTCCCTAAAATTCACACCACTTGCCTTCAGGTTCATGCTACTTTCCTTTAATTCAGCCTCAAATAGTTGCGGAAAATCTGATAATGCCAAAATAGGTGTAGCGCACAAACTCTTCCTAATCAAACAAATTCATTGGTAATAATGGAAAGACTATACCAATTTTTAAACAATTTATCCGCACAACCCACCCGTATTTAAATTCTTCTTAGCATCCACAAGCTCCATATTCTTCATGATTCCTAGCTCTAAACCCCGAACCCTTTTTATCTTCCTTGCTGAATCCATATAAGTATGGATCATGATAGTTTGACACATACAACGACGAAAAATGTTGAACTAGATTATCGTTGACAAAATTCTGAATTAAAGAACAATCTTTGACTTGGTCCAAATCAGATTTATCGAAATAAAATAAGTCATCAATGAATTCTTCTTCTTCTTCATCACTTTCATCATACATCGGAGAATGATTATCATTAATACAAGAACTATTTTCACCCCACGCCCATCATCATTAAAAAGATTATCATCATACTAATCATCATAAGGATTATCTAGCAGTGTATCTGATTGAGATAAGTTACATTCAAAATATGTTACAAAATCTTCATTAGGACATTCATTAATCAAATGACCATAACCCCAACACTTGCAACATCTACCCACAATCTTTTCTTTATTTATCTCTTCTATCTCCCCCATTAAATACAAATCATCACTCTTATTCGTATAGTTTCCAACATCTTGTTTGAATTCACAATAAGTTGCAAAGCGGTAATTAAATGGAACATACCTTTTTCGAAGTTTACGCTTCAAGGACTCCCAAGAAGTAATATTTTCTTTACCGGTACAAATCCTTTTGATCTTTAAGCCCTCGAATCAAAACGAAGCATTCCCTCCCAAACGAAGGATGGCATACTTACGTTTTCTTTTATCATCTAATTCCTTGAATCCGAACAAACAATCCATCTCCCATCATATTCCAAATATTCCTCCGAATCTATTCTACCCAGAAATTTCGGAACTTCAATACTTTTCAAATCTTCTACGGCTCTAGATTCGCCATGCCTTGGTTGCATAGGACCTCCTTGTTGTAAATTACGCAAAGCTTCCTAAAGATTTACCAAAAACTCAGGATCTTCCCAATTCATCTTCAAAAATCGATTTTGCACTTCTTTTTTCCTTCCCAAAAAACGAAGAACACAAGAAGATCAAGAGCCAATCGTGGCTCTGATACCATTTATGATATGAATTCGCAGCGGAAAACTAATAAAAAATAGTATGTTAATTGATTTAGACCTATAAATCAACCAACGGTGACAATCAAGCAAGACCTATTACTTGATTAGTCAATTCGATCCTAGATAACGCGATCTAAAATTGAATTATTATTGATTTGTTATTGAATCAAAACTAGATAACTCGATCTAATAATGAAATAAATTGATAATTGAAAACATCAATATCAAAGAAAAAGGTTAAAACCGTAACAATATAATCAAAAAGTGAGTTTACATGAATAAAATACGTCCCTATTATATAGGGTAAACAAAAGAAACCTAAAATACGAAAAAGGAAACTAAAAATAACAAAAAATCGGTTTTCCGGCTTCAAATACTGCGGCGCAGTGGGTTATGACTGCGTCGCAACGTGAACCTTCTCGAACCAAAAACGCCCCAAATTCAGATGATTGCGCCGCAGTAAGAGGTCAGACGACATTTTGTCTTTTGTTGTTATCCCGAATGCAAAGTAGTGATCAAACAAACTCCTTTAGTCATCGTTCCTTCGTAACATTCACTCCCAATCACCAATATCACGTCTTGATTACTTGAAACCGCATCAAAAACGATCACGAAGATCCATATCAAAATTCAAAGGCTCGTAGTCGTTCAATATTATTTGCAATTTGCAATGTAAATGATAGTTTGTATTTAATGCAAACATCTAAAATGAACTTAACAAGAAAAAGTATATTTGTTTTTCTAGTAATCTAGAAACTATAAAAAGCCAAATTTCATGCAGTAAAAACCAAAAAGAGATGTAGTTTTTAATTAGTTTCTGTTGAAATAAATAATCTCTTTCCTTTTGAATAGTGTGATCTTCTTTGTTAGAACTTAGATGAGCTTCAACTTGTCGACCAATCTAACCTGTTCATACGTAACAAATCCTAAAGCTTATCGGGGAGATCCCCCCGATAAGGCTCGAGCGTGAGAATCAGTACACATGGTCTTTTATAAGGAGATGTATATTATATGAATATTGATTAAAGATGCGAATAGGATAAAATGATGAAAAGGATCAAGGAATCAAGGACATTCAATTGGAAGAATGTTCTTGATTTGGTTGTTTAAGGTTTATCTTGGATTCCTTTAATGAAGTTTCTCCTCTTGTATTGAAAATGCTTGGATGCCTTTAACATAAGTTTCTACTCTTGTATTTATACTACTTTCGGTTTCGGGCTATTATCCTTTGGATAATAGCCTACTTCTTTTTTATTGTGCCCACATGTTTTTTCCTTCTATTATTCTGGGTAATAGAGTGTACCTTCGGCTCAACATCTATTATCCAACAGGTCTGACGGCTCTCTAAGCATCTTTGCTAACATCTCACGTGACACAGTACTTTTGACTACCTTTTCTTTTTTTGTGTCATTCCCTCATGTGCTCTTTGTAAAGCATATTTCCTTTTGACGGTTGATGACGTCATATCCAAGTTGGCGATAGCCTCGGCCTCTTGTTGCTAATAGGCCGGAGCCTTTTCAGTTGGCGATTTCGCTAATGCCTTTTGGAGTATACATACATATAGACTCCTAACAGTTTCCTTGTGTCTTTAACCTCCAAGCTTCTATATTAGCACTAAAAATGCAATCCTAATCCTCTACATTATTTTTAAGGATAGATTAGTAACCGTTACTTCAAGTTCATGGAGTTGGTCTGATTCATGGCCCAAACGTAAGGCCTGACGCCAAGCCCACAGAAAAGAAGTTATGGCATTGTTTTTATAGAGTCTCTTAATAATCTTTCATGAGTTTCTCTCTTCCACGTACTTTGATCGGTCCTAAGCATGTTAAAGGTTTGCGACCGTACAAGGTCTCTATGTCGGAAGGGACCCATTTTTTCCGAAAACGTGTGTATATTTATCTAAAAACTTAACAAAAAACACAAAAATGTATTTAAACAACAATTTTGTTGAAAAAAAATGTTCTCTATATAAAAAAAGGTTGTTTACGAGGGGATCCATCTTTAAATTTCGCACATAGTATCCATATTCTCGGGATTGGTCCTACGCATATCAACCAAAAGAGGGTCGCATTGTCATTCCCAATTTCGTTAAAAACTTATGGGAACAAAATATATCATTATCGGATACAATATATCATTATCGTATAGAGTGCCTTTTAAATTCACAGTTTGCTTCCATGGCCCTATGGAATTTCGACTGTTGAAATCTTGAATGAAAATGCTTTTTATCCATTGATCGATTTAATGACTCTCAACCATAAAGAGTTCTTTCCGTTTAAAATCGCCCCCACCATTTTGATAGTGCCGAAAGGTTACTAGCTTCAAGGCTAATGGTTCCATGAATCCCACATTTAAGAGAGAGAGTTGGCATATGAGGGTTGGCATTACCATTACTGTTTCCGTGTTTTGTTGTTGTTGATCACTAAACTGCTAGGAAATTCGATTTCCACAACGACGTGGAAAGTATACACCGTTTTTTCCTCTTCTACCTCTACGGCATCCTCTTCCACTATGATCATCGTCGTCTTGTGAGACATCGAACCACGGGGTATATAGTAAGTTTATAATTAAATTTTGATGTAAATATGTTCCTAACTTGAGCTACAAATTAGCCTTTATTATCAACAACATTTTTCAGCAACACATGTGTTGAAGCTGATATATATATATATATATATATATATATATATATATATATATATATATATATATATATATATGTAAGCACGGCCACGACCATATCACAACCGTACGAAACAACAACTCACTTGAAACCACGAACAACAATCAAACCATAAAACCCCAAAACCTCAACCTAACCCAAGAAACTAACTAGAACCATCCATGACCAAACGAAATCAAGAACCACAACAATACCGTAATACCATGTACTGGTGGCTCGACCATATATAAGGCGAGTAAAGCAAACACTTTAGGCCTCAAATACTTTAAGGCCCCAAATTTTGAACATATATTTATATGTTATTTTTCTTTATTCTCATACTCTAATTGACATATTTGATGTTATATTTCATGACAAATGGCAAGAAAGCAATAAACTTTAATTCAATTGTAAATATATAATCGACGAACTTATTGTTTACCATAATTTACTTATTCCCAAAAACTATAAAAGTTTGCATCAACCAAACAAGAGCAAATATAATGGAATTTGCATCAATGAAAGGTAGAAAAGGTATAAAAAAAAAGTTATATATATAAATTTAACACGTTTAAGTTTTTCGACTTTAATTCAAGTTTTGCTTTGGACCACTAGACGACTTGAGCCATGAGCCATGATCAAACCATGAAACCCATGAACTACGACCAAACCCGAAACCATCTTTAATTAAACCTTATTCAGTTATTAATTACATTTTAACTAAGCAAAGTAATATAAGTTAAAACTATTAAACTGAGTATTTTATTAAATATTAACAATTAAATTATATCAACATTGATGAATAAACCATTAAGAACAACATGCAATTCTCATTCTCAGTTTCTTAATAAAATAATCGTTTCGTTTGTCTTTACATGAGAGAAAAAAAGAATCTTCACTACTTCGAGTCAACTTTTTTATTATTTATTCCATTATAATATTTATTCTTTGTTATTATTGTCACTATTTTCCTACCAATAAAGTCTTGTTATTTCCGTCATATGTTCCGTCACTTATTGTCGTTGTTCATCATCACTCTCTTATTTTCAAATGTATTACCTCATATATATATATATATATATATATATATATATATATATATATATATATATATATATATATATATATATATATATATGGGTTCTTCTGAAAAGTTTTAAATTTATAAAAAATCAAGTAAGGATTATGACATATGTCACAACTTTGGAAAAAAATTTAATTTTTTATTTTTTAATAAAAAATGATATTTTTAATAAAAAAATATTTAAAAAAAAGAAAATCGAGATTCCTTTTTCCCAAGGAGAAAAAAAATATTTTTTGGCTCGAAAAACATTATACACGAAAAAAATATGATGCAAATTTATAATATACACCTATGATGAATATTTATATGTGCATCATAGTTGAATATCTTAGCTTCACATAATGTCATGTCACTGTCATGTCACTGCCACGTTATTTGTGGATCATATTTTTTATCATATGTGTGCATCATTAATGTGTATCACATTTTTTGTGTCCATCATATGACGTGGCATGTTTACGTGGCAAGTTTAAGTACATCTTGTGACTTGGCATAACTTTTTCGTGTGTATAACGTTAAAAGTTATGCACGAAAATGATTACGTTATCGAAAAAAATTTCAAATTTTTTTGTTTTCAAATTTTTTTTTTTAATAATTTTTTTTTTCCACCTAAGCATCCTCATGTCATTCCCCCATTACTTCCTCGACTTTTTATAAATTTAAAACTTTTTATTTGATCTTATTTTATATATATATATATCTACTTTTAATAAAAAACCAAAATAAATATTACAATCATCTTTAGAGGGCCGGACATGAAAATTTGAACTCCTTGTACGAAAAATAAAATCGGTCCTTCTAATTACACTAAGATTCAAATAATTTCTTTGTTTTCTAAAATAAGTTGCTATAGTTAATGTTTTATATATATATATATATATATATATATATATATATATGTAAAGTTTATATAGTACTACAATAATTATATGTATGTAACCTATATAAATAAATATGTAATACGAAAAAGAGGATCCTTCAAATTTGAGGTCCTATATGGTCGTCCTTATTACACGTTCTAAGACTCGGTCCTATAATTTGATTTAAAATAAAAAAAGGTTTTATAAAGTTCACACTTTTTCTCTTTTAACTTTGTTATTTGTTTTCTCATTTTTTAACATTTTACTATTATTATTTATACTTTTCACAATTAATTAATCTCTTTAAATACTATTATTATCTATTAATTATAACATAACTTTTTATTATTTATATTAAAAAAATAGAAAAACAAACTACCTTTTACTATTATTATTTATACATTTCACATTTAGGTAATCTCTTTAAAAAATATTATTATCTATTGATTATGTTATAAACTTTTATTATTTATAAAAAAGAAAAATACTTTGTTATTTGTTTTTTTCACTTTTTAACATTTTACTATTATTACTTATACTTTTCACATTTAATTAATCTTTTAAAATAATATTATTATCCATAATAATAACATAATTTGTTATTATTTATATAAAAAAAAGACAAACTACCTTTTACTATTATTATTTATACATTTCACATTTAGTTAATTTCTTTAAAAAATATAATTACCTATTAATTATTTTATAAATTTTTTATTACTTATAAAAAAATATAGAAAGACAAACTATAACAAAATTAATATATAATTATATTTTTTTTCCAAGGAAATTTCAAACTTTAATCTTGAAGAAGGATAAATAAACACTTATATTCGTCATCCTATTAAACTAGAAAATACCCTTATACTATTATTTGTAGTGGTATTATGTTTATAATATTTGTTTACATTATTATAATTATTTTTTATTATTAA
This sequence comes from Senecio squalidus, assembly GCA_910822075.1. Classification (NCBI taxonomy): domain Eukaryota; kingdom Viridiplantae; phylum Streptophyta; class Magnoliopsida; order Asterales; family Asteraceae; genus Senecio; species Senecio squalidus. Next base: position 70,264,334 of record CAJVGC010000001.1, on the reverse strand, counting down.
AACTAACAAATATGAGTATAAAGGTTTTATTATTTAAAGAATAAATTCAATATAATTAAAAAAAAATAAAAGTCAAAACGACAATCAAAATATTATAATGGTAAAATCCCGCCGCAACGAGCGGGTTAGCAAAAAAAAACTTATTTTTTATCTCATTTTTTATACCTTGTGACATGTGACTCTAAAATTTAAAGTTGAGTAAATTACATGTTTAGTCCCTGTGGTTTAACACAAATTACATTGTTGGTCCCTAAAGTGCATTAATTACAATGATAGTCCATTTTTTTGTAATCTATTGCACGTTTAATCAAATTTTTGGATGAACGTTTAAACCACCGTTAGTACTTGTCATGTGTTTATTATGTGAGGGCTTTTTGTCATTTTATATTAATTAATTAACCAATGACATTCTTGTAATAATTCCTCTTTCCAATAGCAATCATATTAGAGTTGTCACACCCCACTGAGGCGGAAACCCGAGGTGTAAACAGTATCAGTTATATCAGAGTTTAAGGTTACAACAAAATAAATAACAAAGACATCATCGAATAAATATAAGTTTCGAAGTTACAAAAGTTTACATAAATCCGAAACAATACAATACAAAAGACGACATACGGATCCTAACGGAACTAATACAAACAAAACAAGTTCCAAGTAAAGATCCACATAGTCACATATCAAGCATCATCAAATAACCTCAAATCCCTGAAAAGCGTTAAAACACGACGTCAACATAAAGTTGGTGGGTTATTCGCATTTTTAACAAAAACATAAGTATAAAAGGTTTTGACCCATATTTGGAAAATGTTTAATAAATTATAAGTAAAATGTATATATATATATATATATATATATATATATATATATATATATATATATATATATATATATATATATATATATATATCTTGATTTATAACAAATAAGAATCATGCAGAAACCATAGCATAGTAAATCCACCTGAACCTAACAAACAAGGCAACAACCCCCACCTTAGTGCGTTAAACTAAGGTCATTCTCGAATAACTACGGTAATAAAATCGACTCATAGGGACCGCACACCGACAAAATCCCATATAAGCGATGAGGGTTTGTTAGACAAATATAGATCTATATATATATAACCGATAGCTCAAATAGAGTTGACAGGCGTGTATATGGGGTCTTATACTACCACTAAGGCCATATAAGTAAAGGTAACGCTAAAACTAAGGCATCATAATCTAAATTAGCATAAACAAAATATATTTAAGTTTAAGTAACGCTAGTCATGCACATAAAATAAAGCGGTAAAAGGGCAACGAATAACTCACGAGTAAGCGTAAAAGCGTCGGGTAAACCAAAGTCAGGAGAATAAAGCTCCACCACCTAAGTGTCCTAGCATAAGACATAGAAGGTCTAAGTATCTATAACGTAGTAGGGTATAACCTTATTTAATTAACGTTGCATTATATATTATATTTTAAAAGAGTTCGAAAGATTAATATATCGAGTTAAAGTTGTCGAATAAAAAGATATCGATATTTCATGTCAAAGTGACGAGTAAAAGATATTTGATATTTCGAGTCAATAATGAATACTAGAAGATATCGATTTTTTAAGTCTATAAAGACGATTAGAAATGAATGATATTTCTAGCCGAAAATAACTAACCTAAATATCGGTCGAAAGGAATATTATTACCAAAGTTTAATGTAGATGGACCAAGGTCAACGTCTAGGATGTTGACTTGGTTAAAGTCAAAGATGTTGACATCGTCAAAGTCAACGTGTTCGAAGGAAAGTCAAAGTCAACATAAAAGTCAAACTTTGACATTAAGAGTTTTAAAACATAAGAGTTTATAAAATTAGAGTAAAATAGTCTTGAAATTGATTTTGTAAAAGTTTAACGAAAAGTAATATTTGTTATGATTTTTAAATTACGATTGCGATTTTTTTGGAAATAAAGTGTATTTGTCGAAAATATAAGTTTAACGATCATTTTAATAAATAATATACAACGTTTAAGATATCGATTACGTCTTTGAGTCCAAAGACATTTGTTTAACGATAATTACTACTTTTATGTATAATAATAGGTTTGTACACGTTTTTTAATAAATTGATAGGCCAATGATTTGTCTATGTAATTAAACGTGCAATAAGTTGCACAAAAATGAGTTTGTAGACGTCTTTTAAATAACAAAAATCTAAAATGAAATGAACATGAGACCAATTAAATATTATATTAGGTTTGAGAACAGATTTTTTAACCTATATTTGGGTCAATATAGTGACCACTCTTCTTAAACTAGTGACTGATCATATGCATATCCAGGATTTTAATTTGTTTGAAAGGCTAGAATATATTAGAGCACCCGGTGTGAATATATTAGAGCATCCGGTGTGGTTCATTTTCTCGCTCGTTGTGGCTTTCATAACGACGTTGGTGCCTCGTTATCATACCGTCCCCACTTGTTGTGGGCTCGTTCTCGCAGTGATTCTCACTACAACAATTCGTTGTGATTTTTTTTTTCTTTTTTCCCAACGGCCAAATTTTTAAAAAAAAATCTCATATTAAATTTTCCAACGGCTGGAAAATATTGCCGTTACACATTAATTTCTTTTCTTTTTTTACCCACAATATCACCTATAAATGCATCCCCATTTTAACCAAAAAATTACACCATTTCTCAATCTCATTCTATCTTTATATCTATAATCTCATATCACATACACTTTCGAATCGTAAAAATGTCTCCGACGTCCGAGCCGATTCAAAGTGATTTCCGCCCCGTAAACCGAAAATTCCGACAGTTGGAGGGGCGGGAATCACGTTGAATCGGCTTAGGATTCGGTTAAAGGCAGTTGTTTCAGTTGAATTTTTATACCGTTATCACATACACTTTCGAATCGTAAAAATGTCTCCGACATCCGAGCCGATTTAAAGTGATTTTGCCCCGTAAACCGAAAAATCCGACAGTTGGAGGGGTGGGAATCACGTTGAATCGGCTTGGGATTCGGTTAAAGGCAGCTGTTTCAGTTGAACCGTCAGAAAGTAAACGTAAAATCTTATATTTATTTTAGTATTATTTTAGTTTTAATTTGTATTGTTTTTTATTTTAATAAAATATTGAGTTAATTACATAATTGGTCCCTGTGTTTGTTTCAATTTAACGGGTTCAGTCCCTGGGTCACAAATCGTTCGGGTCCAGTCCCTGGGGCCTATGTTTGGTTACACGTTTGGTCCCTCTTCCTAACGTTCGTTTATTTTGGCCGTTAAGTGAGTCATGTGCTTCTCACGTGAGGGGGTAGTATTGTCTTTTGATACTAAAAGGACCACTTGTGTAAATAAAATGATTTATGAGGTGTGTAATATAGACATTCTCTCTTTTATATGGATTAGTTATGTAATTACCTTAAGAATATCATATTTAATTTATTAGAGTTAATTACATAAATCGTCCCTACGGTTTATCCAAAATTATGGATTTCGTCCCTAAGTTTAAAATGTTGCACAAATCGTCTACTTTTTGAAACTAAATACGGATTTCGTCCCTAAAATTGATGCCGGTTAAAATTTTCCGTTAAAATCATCGTGAACAAATTACACATTTCGTCCCTAAAATGGATGTCCGTTAGAAATTAGGGACAAAAAGCGTAATTAGTTTCCAAAAGTGGACGATTTATGCAACGTTTTAAACTTAGGGACGGAATCCATAATTTAAATTAAACTATAGGGACGATTTATGTAATTAACTCAATTTATTATCTTTTCTGTTTGTAAATTCATAAGGTTGGTTTCACATTTACAGATCTTGAAAATTGGATTCTACACCATGAATACAATCCATACACAAATCTTGCATAACAAAATCTGCAAACCTTACAAGTAATTTAGTAGCCACCCATTTAATTTGTTATCATATGCCCCTTTCTCCGCCACCCACCGTTCTCCTCTTGACTCCTCATACACTGCCACGATGCACCATTGTTACCCTTCTCCACCTTCATTTCTCAAATAAACAAATCACCTGCAGTCGTGTGTACACTCGGTATAGCCCGCAACAACAAAGAGTGTTGAACCCCCCCTGATACTCACGGATCGAGATCCATGAAAACTCCTTAAAAACCCAATATTTGGATTTGAAGGTTCAGATCGATCATTGTTAATGGGATACGAAGAAGAAGAAGAAGAAGAAGAAGGAATAAGAAGACGTTGAAGTGAGCTGCAGACGGTTGTTAGAGTCGTGAGTCTCTTGGAAGAAGCTCTAAACAATAGGAGACTATTCATTTCGATGGAGATGAGTATTAGAGACTAAAACCCTAAATCTGGTGGAGGAGAGGGTTTACCAAATGAAAAAGGGGGAAAGATATTGGCTATTGTCAAGGGCGGTGGACATCTCTTTTAGAAAATCATTTTATTTACACAAGTGGTCCTTTTAGTATCAAAAGACAATACTACCCCCTCACGTGAGAAGCACATGACTCACTTAACGACCAAAATAAACGAACGTTAGGAAGAGGGACCAAACGTGTAACCAAACATATGCCCCAAGGACTGGACCCGAACGATTTGTGACCCAGGGACTGAACCCATTAAATTGAAACAAACACAGGGACCAATTATGTAATTAACTCTAAAATCTTTATATTTATCTTATTTAAATGTTTTAAAAAAAACAAAAAAAAAAAAACACTGGGTCCCACAACTTCCACAATCACCTACAATCCTCATTATCATACCACCCCAAATCTCAGAATCATGCTTCTCACTGCCACGTCAGCAAAAGTAATCTCAGAATCACCAGAATCGTGATTATCATACCGGGTGCTCTTAAGAGCAAAAGAAGCAGATTTGTCTCCAAGTTAGACAACTAGCCGAAGAGTACAAAAAAACCATAAGAGAAGGAAGAACAAAGACTCTCGAGATACTATACAAAAACAAAGACTAAAAAACTTGCAACCAAAACACCAAATGGTTAGTAAATTGGGGTGTTTGACTTGGATAATTTCGTGATCGTGTAGGATCTCACTTTCTCAATAATGTAATTCGACCGTATACCTTGTCTTATGGTTACATGAATTCTCTAAATGGGATAGTCAAGAAATAGACAATCAATATTCAATGTAACAAAAATTATTGATCAAGAACAGGAGAGTATATATGAATTTTCGGTATCGTTTCTGGAGACCAGAAATAGTTTATATAAGAATGAAGCAGTGTTTCACAAATTAATTCGACGAATTGATATGTCTGTTCGTTTCAATCGGACGCTGCCCCCTAGACCCCCGCAAGGGGGTGCAACCCCTTTGACCCCTGCATTCATGTGGAAACAAGATAGCTCGTACGGGCGTGCACCCCGCACTCTTCGACTCGTGAACATGCTTAGCTCGTTTTCCCTTCGGTCCCAAAGTAAGTCACAATAACACTAATATGCCCGATGACACTAAAATCACCAACACAAATTACATAGCAATTGTGGATCGAGGATCCGTTAGCCAATCATTCCATGACTCATGCAACTTATTGCTTCGGTACTTTATCCATGTGAATGATATTCTCTGGACCACAGGGAATGCATCCTCCCGATGCACTTTATCGAACTCATTTTCCAAACAGTGTAGAAGACGGTTTCTCCACTTCCAAATGTACCATAAAGTAGTACAAATGACACCATGATGATTTTCCTGGTTACCTTATTTTCCTTGAGCAGACTTAAACCATGAATGAGATCCGAATAATGTTCGCTTTTTGACAACGAATCAAACAGTGCTCGAGAGTTTCATTTTCCGCATCACACAGAAGACAAGACAATGAGTTATGAGAAATACCTTTTGAACATAAGTTATCACGGGTTGGGAGACGATTAAGAATGATTCGCCAAACACACAAATTGATTTTTTTAGGGATCTACGAGTTCCATTTGAGGCAGACCTGATGTGTAGATTCCGGGAGAATGTTGGCTTGTATCAATTTCGAAAGCCTATTATCAGAAAGATGTCATCCGGGTCTCCATTCCAAACTCACATATCGCCTTTGGAAGAACAAAGTTTTAAGTCTTTGATAGTGGTAACCATGGAATTTAATTCATTTATGCTTCTGCCACGAAGGTCGTGTTTCCAATCCCATACCCCATCCCAATCATCGTTCTGAAAAGCCCATCTATCACTAACAACACAATCTTGTTTAGATTCCAATGTATATAATCTTGGATAAAGATCTTTTAGTTTTGACCAGACCTGTACCATGGATCGTTCCAGAAAAGTGTGTGATTTCCATTTCCCACTTTACGCACCCGAGAAGCTAGTTGGAAAACCACTCGACCCAGGGTCACCATGAAACTGGTTTATAACCTTCCTCCACAACACATAATATCCAGTATGGTATCCTCATTTCCAATATCCTAGTAAAGCAAGGTTTATAAAAATTATGTGTTTCAAATACTTTTTAATTTCGAGTACCTCTCTATCAAGATTAAAAACTTATTTCTTATTTAATGTCCTAATCACACTCACATTATTTTTGTTTATATAATCATTTGATACGGTTTAATTACATTGTTAAATTCATTCATTTTCAATAAAGTATAAAAGTAGGAAAATGAAAGGAACCTTACATATTACATAGTACTTGAATCGATCCTTCTAGATCCTATGCAATGAATATGTGGTAAACTTATCCAATGTTTGATTAAAAAATTGTGATACGTTTTGAAATAAATTTTTATAAAATTATTATTTTATCGATGTTTGGTGATAAAAAAACCGATTCCAGATATTCATTATATCAAATTAAACTAAATAGAACAAATAACACTTTTACAAGAATTTTCTATTTTCATTTCAAATGCAATGGAACAGAAATAGAAAACTTGAAAGAAACTACCCACTACTTTAAAAACTAAAAACATAATTTCAATAATATAAGCTAACTTGACTAATTAACTTAAAAACTAATTAACTAAAATATTTAATAAAATAAAAACAATTAAAGTGCTACCATACACCGATTCGACTCGTGCAACTTCTTTAGTCCTTCTTGCACACGGTTTGGACTCGTAACATTTTTGAGGTCAAGGAAAACTTTTTAGTGCCCTCCATGTTTTGTGAGACCAAACTCGAAACAACCTAAATTTGCTTCACACTCTAAAATATTTCCCTAAAAAACTCACGTTGAAAACCAACCCAACCACCCATGCATCTGTTTCATGTCATGGTTTGTTTGTTTATTTTATTCATTAAGTTATGTTTGTATATAATGTCTGTTTTAATAAACGACGTCTGAGTGAAATAAGCGGTAATGATGTTTGTTTTGTAGGCTGAATAAAGAGTAAATAATAATAAATAAATAAAATTTATAAAAAACATATAAAAAATTATGACTTAGTGGAGAAAACATCACCCCATGACTTTGTCAGTTAAGTCGTGCTTTCCAGATTAAGTTATAAACAAACAGAGGCTTCGTGACTTACCGCATTAGGTCATATTCATATTAAAACAATTAAGTTCAAATCAAACACCACCTCAGTCCTCTCACTATTCGTATACTAGCTCGCTAGTTTACGATAGTCGTCGACTTTTTTCATCCCATCGACTTTAAATACTTTGTGACTTATCATCCCATAATTTAGAGTTGCGTGCCTTTAAGTCATTTTTTATCGGGTTTATAAATATGTTTTGGATAATAAGAACCTAATGAATGAAACGAATCAAAGACTCGTTGAAGATTATACCAAAGTTTGGGAACAAATTCCTGTAACCTATGTCATGGTTAAGAATACCATTATCCTTCTCAAACTAGTGGCCGATAATATATACCTTAAGGTTTAAATTTTCTTTAGAAATTCGCTTCTAACATGTTTCAAAAAAATATAGTTGGTTTCAATACTTTTTATTTTAGTTCAAGATCCACCACTATTCCAAATCCGATATGTTACCTCTATTTAGTAGTGCAGGCAAAACCTTTCTTATATAGGAATAAACTAAAACGAATTTATTAAATGAATAAATTTTCTTTGTTTTCGTAGGAATAAAATTTAGATTATTGACTTTTACAGGGACAAAATTTCAGAAATAACATAAATATAAATATTTTTTTAAATTATCAAAAATTTCAGTCGAAACAACTCTATACTATGCTTTCGTCGTGACTCTAGTGATCGATAATATCAAAAAGCAAAAAAGAAAATACTAAGAAATAGCAAGTAGGAAAATGAAAGGAAGGTTAGATAGTACATATATACATAATTTAAATCGATGATTCTAGATCCTTTTTTCTTTACTTGTCCACAAAGCAAAAGGGTATTTCCGTCATTTTTCCTTCTCAAAAATCTCCCCTTTTATAGCTTGTTAACTGCTAAACGCTTCATATTCCAAAAATTCACTTTCTTAATTAATTAATTTGGTTTAATGGAGCGAAACAACAACTACAATCGGGGCGGCCGTGGTGGCCGGAGTAGCCGTGGTGGTTATCCACGTGGCGGTGGTAATCAAAACTTTTCTCAGGAACAGAGTGGTGGTGGTGGTGGTTATCCACGTGGCGGTGGAAGTGGACAGGCGGAACAGTATGGTCGTGGTGGAGGAGGAAGATCTGGTGGACGTAGTGGTGGTGGTGGTCGTGGTCGAAATCCTGATTACGCAAGGCAGCAGCCGAATGTGGATCGGGTAACCGGAAGGAGTCCGGTTGATTCGATGTCTCAAATGCTTACTCGAAGAGTTTCTGGTAATTTTTTGGTTGACCTATTTCGGAAAATATTGTCAAAATAGAATAAGTACGTTGCCTACGAGTTTGAAACGCTAAACTTTTTTTAGTGCTAGGAGGTGTTTGTTTCGGATTATGTAAGCGGCTTATGAGCTTATGTAAATTCTGATAAGTTTATAAACCCATTTTTTCCGGCTTATAAACTCAATCTGATAAGCGGCTAAACAAACACCCCCTAAAATTGGAAGTTTGTACGTTTTAAGTCTCTAGGCGGACAATTCAGTTTTATCTATTGATATTGGAAAACATAAATAAAGTATTGTTCAAAATTAAAATTAGGTTGACGTCGCTTTACAATTTAGACTATTGAAAGCTAGTGATCACCTTAATGAACATAGAAATGTCACATTTTTCAATTAGGTTGACATCGTTTTACAATTTGCTTTCTTGCTTTGTATATTGTTGTTCTACACATCTGAACACAAACATAAATTTAAGCTATTATTTAGACTAATTTTGGTTTAAATTCAATAGTAATGTTTAATTTAAGTGTTCATTATGTATAATTTGAGAACAGATTTAAATGTTATGGCCTAATTTTAACAATGTGTATATCTCTGTATTCAGATCTGCAAATTCAGGATCGTGGCCGTTCTAAGGGTTTTGAGCCAATTAAGCGTCCTGACCATGGTGGTACACTTGCACTGGCCACAGTGCCACTTCTAGTTAACCATTTCCCTGTCAAGTTTGATCCATCAAAAAGTATTCTACGTTACGATATAGACGTTAAACAAGAGGGTAATCAATCTTCTACAACTGTTAAAAAAGCTATTCCGAAATCTGACCTTCGTCTGATCCAAGAGAAGCTTTGTTCTGAATATCGTGTGGAATTCCCACTACTTAAAACTGCATATGACGGTGAAAAGAATATTTACAGTGTAGATACATTGAAAGCAGGAACTTACACTGTTGAATTATTCGGGCGGTCTTACTCATGCACTGTCAAGTATGGAAGTGAATTAAACCTTTCAAAGCTCCAAGATTTCTTGAATGGAAATGTGATGCAGATTCCTCGTGATGTTCTTCAGGCACTAGATGTAGTCATGAAAGCGAATCTTTTCCGTGAAAAGGTTTCTGTAGGAAGAGGAATGTATCCGCGCGATCACCGAAGAGAAGATGATCTTCGTTGTGGTGTTGCTGCATATCGAGGCTCTCAGCAGAGCTTAAAAGCCACGTCAAATGGTTTAGTAATGTGCACAGATTACTCCGCTATCCCTTTCCGCAAAAGAATGCCTGTTCTTGATTTTCTCAAAGAGCACATTCAAGGTATTCAACAAGTTAACGATATTCCAAAGGTTAGGAACAAAGTTATGTGGGCGTTGAAAGGGTTACGGGTTAGTGTTACCCATCGTCGTACGAATCAAAAGTACATTGTGTCTGGATTGACTGATCAGCTTACAAGGGATATATCATTTGAGGTGGAAGATCTTGAAGGGAATAATGCACCACAAATTGTTATGCTTACGGATTATTTTCGGGAAAAGTGGGGTAAAGAAATAACGTATTTGAGTATTCCTTGTTTGAAGTTAGGGAATAGTAAAAAGCCAAATTACGTTCCTATGGAATTCTGTTTCTTGGCAGAAGATAAGAGGTTTCCGAAGGAGCAACTGGGTAAAGAAGCTGCTAGACAACTAAAAGATTTGTGTCTTCTCGCTCCAGATAACAGAAGGAATGAGATTTGCAGATTGGTTCGTGAAGAGTTTGGAACTGGCCGACACGGGTATGTATCTATATTTTTCATCCCATTTTTTATTATTTTTAATAATTTAATTTAGAAGGTTTTATGCATTAAAATGTACTATTAGTGATTTTTGACTCGTTAGAGATGTTTGGCACGTTTTATTTTGGAAATCCAAAATTTGGATACAGATGTTCAAAATGGGTCAGCCGGGCAATTGCCAAAATGTCTTGTTTTTGAATTTTAAAGGTTTTATGCTTTGAAAAAGTATATTTTAAGTGATTTTTGACCCGTTTGACATGTTTGGCACATTCAGACTTGTTCGCTCTAGAGATCGAATATAACCCCTAATTAGCAATAGACTCGTTTATAATTAAGTACGTTAAAATTTGGTCATCCAGGTTCTAATCATGTTGTTTTCTTTTGTAGTGCGGAGATAATCAAGAATTTTGAAGTGGGAGTTGGTATGGATATGACGGAAGTTAATGGACGTGTGTTGGCACCGCCTAGATTGAAGCTTGGTAGTTCAAGTGGTAGACCCAATATCGTAACAGTTGATAAATTCAAATGTCACTATAATCTTCTTCAAGGGAAAACTTTAGCTGCCGGTAAATCTGCTGAAAGGTGGGCACTGATAGATTTCAGTCAAGGTGATCGTTGGAATCGGCTAAATATCGACTTCTTCATTCCAAAGTTGATGAACCGTTGCAGAAGTATAGGGGTACTAATGGAAGAACCTCTTTTCGTGTATCCAACTGACATGAGGGATATGTCTGATGTGAAAACAATCAGTGGTCTTTTTAAATGGGTTGTGGATGAATGTAAAAAAGTAGACAAGGGTCGATTGCAGATGATAATTTGTGTGATGCCTGATAAACATGATGGCTACAAGAATCTGAAATGGGTTTCCGAGACCGAAATTGGCGTGATGACTCAGTGTTGTTTATCTCAAAATGCTAACAAAGCTAGTGATCAGTTTCTTGCCAATTTAGGTATGAAGATTAATGCAAAGTTGGGGGGTAGTAATGTGGAGCTTATTGAGAAGTTTCCTCGTTTTACTGGTGGAGATCATTGTATGTTTATTGGAGCTGATGTAAATCACCCCGCTGCCGGAAACAAGTTATCTCCGTCTATTGCAGCTATTGTTGGCTCGATGAACTGGCCTGCTGCATCAATATATTCTGCTCGTGTGTCCCCACAAAAACACAGGAAAGAGGAGATTGATAATTTTGGCGAGTCATGTTTGGATCTGGTCAATACTTATGCTAAGTTGAATGGAGTGAAGCCAAACAATATTGTGGTGTTTCGTGATGGTGTGAGTGATGCGCAGTTTGACATGGTTCTTAACAAAGAGATGGTTGATATGAAGAAGGCTATTTATACCGAACACTACCGTCCGTTTGTCACTTTTGTTGTGGCTCAAAAACGTCACACTACTCGTTTGTTTCTGAATAATGGGAAAGACGTTGGGAATGTACCTCCTGGAACAGTTGTGGACACGAAGATTGTTCATCCTGTTGAGTTTGACTTCTATCTTTGCAGCCATTTTGGAGGGATTGGAACCAGTAAACCGACACATTACTCTGTGATTTGGGACGAGATTGGATTTTCATCTGACGAGATGCAGAAGCTCGTTTACCATCTGTGCTTTATCTTTGCACGTTGCACGAAACCCGTGTCGTTGGTTCCTCCTGTGTACTATGCAGATCTTGTTGCTTACAGGGGACGGATGTTTCAGGAGGTGGTGATGGAAACGCAATCCGGTTCTGAAACCTCATCGTTTGATCAGTTCTTCTACAATGTTGAGAATCACCTCAAGGATTCTATGTTCTTTATCTAAGGTTATAGCCTTGAGATGGTGTCGAAGTGCCTATACGCAGGTCAAACATCCTTTCCTAAACCATAATATAGTAAAGGAGTTTGTGCGTGAATCTAACTGCATTTCGTGGTTTTTGGTTTGTTTTTTAATGTCGAGTCGGTATGTCGTATGTTGTTATGATGTTTTGTTTGTTTTGTGTTTTACCTTCACATTCTATGTGGATGGTGATGAATGGTTTATGTCTTAAGTTGTGTGGATTGATTGAAGTTATTTTTATGTTTTATATATCAAGTATTGTGTGTTTATGTTCAAATGGTTGGTTTGTTGCATCCTTGAAGTTTTTGTGGTAATTGAGTAAGTTTTGGTCCGAAGTAAGTAACTTATTGGAAACCCGAGGTTAAACTTATCGAAATCCCGGGAGGTAGTTGATCTTGAGCGTAAGTAACTTTTGCTATGTTCTCAAATATGCGTTAAACTTATCGACCCTGAGGTTAAACACTCAAGTTCTCAAATATGGGTAAAGCTAATAAGTCGTGTACGCCATTTAGTTAATTAGTCGTTAGGTTGTATTATACCAATTGTTTCTTAAAGCAAATCTTGGCGATGTAAAATATACAGAAGTGGCAAATGAATACAATGGTGAACTTCAACCACCCGAGATAGAAAGAAAAAATAGAGTACAATATCAACACGGTATGTAATGACCTCGAGCTGATTGCGAAGTTGCCTTGGACTTGTATACTTTCGCACAAATAATATGGGATAAGTGTCCAGATTCGTATCAAACTTTACTCTGAAGTCTATTGAATGTATATAACTTTAAATTAGTCTATTTTATGTATCTAACTTTCAAAAATCTCTTTGTATGTATCTAACTTTCAAAAATCTGTTATTGTATGTATTTAAAAATACGTGGCATCCATATAATATGCCACGTAAACTGCCACATTATCGGTTTGTTAAGATTTCATTGGTTGGATACATAAAATATCGATTTTTGAAAATTAGATACATATAATAGACTAACAATAGACTTTCGAGTAAAGTTTGATACATTTCAAGACACTTATGTTCAAGAAGCTAAGCCCGACCAAAAGCCAAAAGAAGCAATCGAGATGGCCCTGATTCAAGTTATTCGGTATCCAACCGGGCTTCCTACCCCGAGCTGAAATAGATGTCACAACAGTCGAAATAAACGAGCTAAAGTAATTCCCCAATGCTGTTGTCAGTAATGAAAGAGCACTACACAAGCTACGCATGCCATCAGGCGACTGGTCATAGAAGAACTCGAGCTGCCCAATGAAAAAGAACACTTCAGCTGCACTGAGAAGGAAATACTGTGGCGCTTGCCAGAAGATACTCATTGGTACTGTAACATTTTGATTTACCAAACCCAAGGATTTTGCAAGATGAAGACGTTTTATCTCGACCAAAACTGCAGCCGACATGCATAAAACGGAGATAAAGAGACTGATGCCCATTCTCTGCAGTTCGGAAAAACCCTTTCCTTGACCCGTGAATTTCCTCGCTATTGGTACAATGATTCTGTCGTAGACTGGTATCCAGAAAAGTACACTGATGACATCGAAAGCCCCAGGAGAAGCTGCAGGAATGGTGAATGACCCAATAGTGGCATCCATCGCCATTCCTTGCACAACAAACATGGTTGACATTTGTGCATAAACAGCTGAAAACACGATTCCTGCTGTCCAAATTGGAAACATACGGATCAAGATTTTCAATTCTTCGACCTGCGTGACACTGCATAGCCTCCAAGAATTCGAGTAGTTTCCGTCTATATTTTCATAGACGACACCACGGCAGCTTTATCAAGATACCTGAATATAGAAAGAAAAATTAAAAAGTCACTATATGTATATAAGTGCCAATCAGGTAAAGTCCAGTAAATAAAATTACATTTTGAGAAAGGGTAGCCGAAGGACAAACAGAATCTAAACATTCAACGGGCTTCAAAGTAGGCATTGCTGCCGAAAAGGTCAATGTGCACATACCCTGAAGGAAAAATGTTAATCCTTCCGACAAATATTTTAAGAAATGAGCGAAAACAATAATTTTCTTATGTATGAACATTACAATGAAATGTATAACAGAGAAGACAGCAATCGTCAAATATCGTCCCCAATATGCATCTGCCAAACAGCCCAAATAAGGGGAGTGAGGTAGCAAGTTCCTTGCCATGTAGTCACATTTCTCGCAGCAGAAACATTCCCTTGATGTAAATTGTGTGTGAGGTAACTAATTATATTAATAGATATTCCAAAATAGGCTATACGCTCACAACCTTCGTTACCTGTTTTCAATCCAACACCAGTACGTTAAATACTACGTCAAAGTCTAATGATCAAACTGATACATGAATCTGATATATATGAACATTGTACCAAGTATAAACGAACATGCTTTCCAGTTTCCAGTATCGCTTTTCAAAACAGGTTGTCCTTTAACGTCAACTGACCCCTCTCCTGTATACAGGCTGCTATCGTTCTACATCACGAAATCTTAAATAGAGCATAAGAATCAAGTAACATCCACATAGTTGTGCGTAATATTAAAAATTACCTCTATCAGTGAATATTGGTAGCAATCTGTCTTGTTCTTCACGACGTCCCGTCATGTCACAACTTTTATCAAGTCAAGCTCGACTAACTCACAAGCTAAGCCCAGCCAAAAAACGGTTTGGTTCTCACGCGGAAGGTTTATATCACGGGACGCAGGTCAAACATCCTTTTATCAAGTCAAGCTCGAGTAACTCACGTCCCGTCATGTCACAACTTTTATCAAGTCCCGTGATATAAACCTTCCGCGTGAGAACCAAACCGTCAGATTTGGCTGGGCTTAGCTTGACTTGATAAAAGCTCATCTAATAAACAGTTTGGTTCTCACGCGGAAGGTATATATGCACTCGTACATTATACTTTCCAGAGTCTTGACTTGAGAATCATTTTCTGGATTCTATGTTCTTTATCTAAGGTTATAGCCTTGAGATGGGGTCGAAGTGCCTATACGCAGGTTAAACATCCTTTCCTAGTGAAGGAGTTTGTGCGTGAATCTATATACACTTCGTGCTTTTGTAATGTTTGTTCTTTTTTTAAGAATTTAGTCTGTGTCAAGTTGGTGTGTCGAATAAACCTATATCAGTGTTCTATAGCGTGGATGTTTTGGGTGTTTGTGTTTCACCTTCACATTTCCAATTCGGTGGTGTAACGAAGGGTAATTTATTTATTAAGATGTGAGAAACGATTAAATCGTTGCAATGTTGGTATTATTTTTACAAATAGTTCGAACATTTGAAAACAAAAACATGAAAATCTGGTTAGGCTCTAACTGGTATTGATTTACAAACATGAAGACAAAAGTTCCTCCTCGGTGCTGAACTGTATATTAACCTTATGAACTGTCCGAGTTCCTATAGTGCGATACTTTCCTTTTGCACACCTCAAGCTGATCGAAACGAAGAAGATACCTTGGACTTGTATACTCTCGCACACATGATATAAACCACCAAGTTCAATAAGCTAAGCCCAGCCAAAAGCCAAAAGAAGTAATCCAGGTGCCCTTCGTTCAAGTTATCTGGTATCCAGCCGGGCTTCCCACCCTTAGTAGTAAAATATTTCACCATTGTCAAAATGAAAGAGTTTAAGTAATTACCAAACGCATTGGTTAGTAGCGAAAGCGCACTACATAAGCTACGCATACCATCAGGTGACTGGTTATAGAAGAACTCGAACTGCCCGATGATATAAAACACTTCAGCTGCACCTACAAGGAAATACTGTGGTGCTTGCCAGAAGATATTCATCAGTATGGAAACCTTTTCGTTCATTAAACCAGGTGATTTTGCAACATCAAGACGCTTTATCTCTACTAACGCTGCTGATGACACGCAAAAGATGGAGATAAATAGACCAATACCCATTCGTTGCAGTTCAGAAAACCCTCTTCCTTGACCTGTATATTTCTTTGCTATTGGTACGATGATTCTGTCGTAGACTGGTACCCAAAAGATGATACTGATGCCATCTAATGTAGCAAGGGAAGCCGGTGGAATGGTGAATGAACCAATAGTGTTGTTCATCGCCATTCCTTGCTCTACAAACATTGTTGACATTTGAGCAAAAACAGCATAAAACACGATTCCTGTAGCCCAAATTGGGAACATCCGGATCAGGATTTTAAGTTCTTCTACCTGTGTTACGGTGCATAGCCTCCAAGAATCAGAGTAGTTTCCATTTTCATTTTCTGACGACGACACCACAGCAGCTTTGTCAAAGTACCTACAACGAGAAACAAATAAATTGAAAACTCAAGTATAAACTAAATTGGAATTTTCGATAAGTGACCAAGTTAAGAAAATACGTTAGCTCATCGGTATGCATGATTTTACGGCTTCCAATTTCTGCGTCTTTGTCAGAAGTTTCAAACAGGAGAAAGCTATCATCAGGGAGTGACAGGTTTCTTTTGTGAAGCGACGCAAACAAAACCTGACACATTCTTGTGATTGGGCTTCCCCGGGGTTTCAGAAATCTATAATGAGGTGTTCCTAACAAGAAACTAAAGATCGCAACACCCATTAAGATGGCGGGAATGCCAAACCCTAATGCCCATCCACTGTTTTCTTGAATCCATATTATTAAAGAATCCGAGACCAATGCCCCTATGCACATTGAGAAATAAAACCAATTGAAGAAGGATCCTTTCGACACCTTCTCCTTGGGATCAGTGTCATCAAACTGATCAGCCCCAAACGATGAAACACATGGTTTGATCCCTCCGGTTCCAAGTGAAATCAGGTAAATCCCGGTAAAGAAAACCGCGTGCTGAAAAGTAGTGGGTGAAGGGCAAATAGTCTCCATACACTCAACAGGCTTTAAAAAAGGTACTGATGCCGAGAGAGCCAATGTACACATTCCCTGTGGCGAAAACATCATTACAATAAACATCTTCGGAAAGGAAATGAAAGAAACGATTAAAAGAGTTATAAAGGGTTAACGACTACAATGAAATATATAACACTGAAACAAGCAATAGTCCAATATCGTCCCCAATATTCATCTGCCAAGACCGCGCCAATAAGAGGAGTGAGGAAGCAAGTTCCTTGCCATGTACTCACGTTTCTTGCAGCAGAAACATTTCCTTGATGCAATTTTTTGGTGAGGTAGCTAACTAGATTTAAAGTTATCCCATAATAGGCTACGCTCTCGCAGCACGTCGTACCTGTTTTCAATTCAATACCCGTTTGAATTTTACGATACGAAATGCATAAAACATACAGATGAACATAGTACCAAGTATAAAGGGGCATGCTTTCCAATTTCCAGTATTGCTTTTCAAAACTGGTTGTCCCTTAATGTCAACTGACCCGTCTTTTGTATACAAGCTGCTTTCACTCTATATAAAAACAAACATGTAAAGTAAAAATGAATCGGGTGTTCGGGATTGCTTATTAGCAAAAGTATTCCGAATAATATAAAACTCGCTTTAAAGAAAATCATATGGGGTCTAAGAAAAGCCAAGCAATGTCGAGTACGGTTCCTCATAACAAGGTAAAACTTTCTAGGATTTCGTTTTTATCCGGTGCATAGGTCACCGGGTCTCGGGTCTAGTAGACGAAAAAATTAAGCTTAGAGCTAGAAGTTGTAACTATTAGTTGAAATATTAAGCTTTTATTTAAAAACGGAAGGTGTAAATATTAAATGAAAAATTAAGATTTTAGCATAGCTTGACAAAGTAGTTATAGTTATTGTTAGAATGTATAATTATATAAAAAGTGAAACAAATCTTATAAAATTAAACATTTGAAGAACTGATGTTATAAAATTAAATAAGATTAATTAACCTGGATCAATGCATCTTGAATCAACAACATGTCTTCTTCAGCACGACCCATCAGCCCAAAACTGAAGTTAGCTTGATTCAAATGAATGTGGTTAAACTCTTAACAATTTTTTTATATTAATGAAGCCCGTGTTATTGTTTTGTTTTATTATATCAGAACAGTTTCTTTGATTCTTCGAAAAAAATAACACACTCAAAACTTTGTTTAAATATCACGTTAATTTAGGCAACACTGGTAGCGGTGGACTACGTGGTGGTTTTGGTATTTTTATGTTTTGATTTTTTTTTTTTTGTTTTTTGTTTCATCATTTAAACGCTACAAATGATATAGTTACAATATTTTTCTATCATATCCTTCATCTTTTTTATAGTCCAATATTTATATGGTTGTAAAAATAAAAAACGAATATAAAAAAGATTGATATACGACTAAACAAAGACTTAAAAGGGATGAATGTAACATAAACCTTAAAATCAAGAATCTATACTTCTATGTCTTTATCTATTTATGCTAGTTCATAAAAGATAATTGCATATCTTGATGTTGAACTAATTTTTTGTATTAAAAAAAAAATACTGGTTATTAACGGTGTTTCCACATCCAATGTTGCATATAATCATGACAATGTCTTCGCATCTTATAGGTATACATCTAATCAGATTGTCAAACAACATGCACGGAAGCAAATTAGAATCAAACACATAATCAATATTAATTAAGTTAAGAATTGTACATTTGTTGTTGATTTACCTCGTTTAGTATTTATAGTGAAATTCTTTTACAGACTTGTACACGACACCTTCTTTAGCAACAGACTTGTATGCTACACGTCATAATCACCACAACTCTTGTCTAGTTTGCTTGCTTAAATCGTATGCTCGAACTACCCCTCCTAGGTATTCGAAACCCTTGTTATTCGAACTCCAAAACAAACCGAAACCCTTGTTTGGATGCTTGGCCGATCGATTAGGGAAAGAAGCAAATCAATCAATTTAGGCAAAAGCCTGATCGATTTGGTTTAGAAAATATAAGAGACTTGATGTTCCTTATATAGCCAAGCAATGTATGGAAAACAAGTTCGTATTATAATTAGGAAAATACATCCTTCCATTTATTAATTATTTCAGTTAACTCATTTAATTATTAATTAGTAAATAATAAACGCATAGTCGTGTCTAAATGTCAATGTGTGCAACCTCGTAGGCTCACCCATTTACGGACACACTTATGCTAAAACTATTCAAATACCAATAAATCTAACGTCGCATGTATGTTTTCACATACTCTTATCAAGATGAATTATAGTTGCTAAACTAAAACAAAATTCGTTAATAATATTTAGTACTGATAAACATCAGAACTGAACAACGATATTGGTCATTGACTTTTACTAACATCGTCTATTCACTATAATCCCGTTGCGTAGCGCGAGTACGCTAGTAGTGTTATAAGAAAAGATATTTAAGAAGTTAGTTCTTTATTTTTTAAAATTTTAATAAGTTTTGCAAGAATGTTTCCTTTTAGAGCATTCGTAAAAGTAACACCGAAACACTCGATTTTATTATCACGTAAGCAACTCAACCCATAACATAATAATGAAAATGCCTCCCAATAAAACCGAAATCTTGACCTACCTATTTATATTTAACTTTTTAAATATCAAAAAAAAATTTTTTTTTTTTTTTTTTTACGTATAACGCGCATTAGCCTGGTAATATCGGCACCCATAACACCGCTGGACCATGGCTGCCCAGCCATGACTCAAGCCATGGAGGCTTAACACCGGGCCATAACGCAACCGCTGCGTGTACTCTTATAGGAAGACGAATTATGTCAACTCCCCGTTGTCTTGTTCGTTATGGTCATAAACACTACCTGATTTTGCGAGAATTCTTAGAAGACGGTTATCACGTACTATTGTACTATTTCCCATGAACTATTGTACTATTACATGACTGCTCCCCATTATACATTGGCCGAGTGAAGGAGTTTTTGCATGAACCTAATGCATTTCGTGCTTTTGCAGTGTTTGTTCTTTCTTAAGTGATATCAAGTCCGTGTCAAGTCTGTTTTTCGGATAAACTTATAGTCATTTTTTATTGTTTGGATGTTTATGTGGTGTGATGTAGGATAGTTTATGTTTTAAGCTGGCAGAAACAATCGTAGTCGCAGCTATTTCTTATCATAAACTACGTATTATGTGTTATGTTCAATATTTCTGTTGGATTCCCTAAAACATTGTAAATTTACCGGTACTAATTAGTAACTTAAAACGTCAAGACCAGGTTGGTGTTATTAGAAAACATACGGATTTGTTGTTCAAGCCCCAAAAATGCATAGAAAGAAAGAAACAAAGTACAATATGAACACTTTCTGCATCGACGTCAAGTTGATCAAGAACCTGCCTTGGACTTATATACCTTGGCACATATAATATAAACCAGCATGTTTAATAAGCTAAGCACAGCCAAAAGCCAAAAGAAGTAATCGAGATGGCCTTCATTCAGGTTATCAGGTATCCAACCGGGCTTCCCACCCTGAGCAGTAAAATATGCCACCGCTGTCAATATGAAAGAGTTTAAGTAATTACCAAATGCATTGGTTAGTAGTGAAAGTGCACTACATAAGCTACGCATGCCATTAGGTGATTGGTTATAGAAAAACTCGAGCTGCCCGATGATATAAAACACTTCTGAAGCGCCTAAAAAGATATACTGAGGAGCTTGCCAGAAGATACTCATCGGTACTGCAACGTTTTGGTTAACCAAACCAAGTGATTTTGCAAGATCAAGACGTTTTATCTCGATCAATGCTGCTGCTAACATGCACAAAATCGAGAGTAGAAGACCAATACCCATTCGTTGCAGTTCAGAAAAACCTTTTCCTTGACCTGTGAGCTTTCTTGCTACGGGTACGATGATTCTATCATATATAGGGACCCAGAGGAATACACTGATGCCATCAAAAGTCACAAGAGAAGCTGCAGGAATGTTGAATGAACCGATAGCAGTGTCCATCGCCATTCCTTGCTCCACAAACATTGTTGACATCTGAGCATAAACAGCATAAAACACGATTCCCGTCCCCCAGATTGGGAACATCCGGATCAATATTTTGAGTTCTTCTACCTGTGTTACACTGCATAAAGTCCAAGAATTAGAGTAGTTACCATTTTCATTTTCTACAGACGACACAACAGCTGCTTTATCAAGAAACCTGCAAAGACAAATCAATAAATCGAAAATTTTAGTAAATATAAGGGATTTGGGTGTATTATAACGATAAGGGACTAAGTTAATAAATATACGTTAGCTCATTAGTATGCATGATTTTCCGACTTCCTCCAATTGTGGAGACTTTTTCGTGATTTTCATACAGGAGAGAGCTGTCAACAGGGGCTGGCAGATTCCTTTTATGAAATGATGCAACCAAAACTTGGCAAATTCTGGTGATAGGGCTTCCCCGTGGCTTCTGAAATCTATAAAGACGTGTTCCAAAGAAGAAACTACAGATACCAACGCCCATGAAGAACGCAGGAATGCCAAAGCCTAATCCCCATCCTTCGTTTTCTTGAATCCATAATATCGAAGTACTCGAGATCAAAGCTCCTATGCTGATTGAGAAATAAAACCAATTAAAGAAGGATCCCTTGCTCACACTTTCTTTCTGATCAGTGTCGTCAAACTGATCAGCTCCAAAGGATGAAACACATGGTTTGATTCCTCCGGTTCCAAGTGCAATCAGGTAAAGCCCGGTAAAGAAGAACACGTACTGAAAAGGGGTGGCTGAAGGGCAAATAGCATCTACGCATTCAACAGGCTTCAAGAAAGTTAATGATGCCGAGAGAGTCAATGTGCACATTCCCTATGGAAAATATCTTATCGTTAAACTAAAAATTATAAGGAAACGAAATGAACAACAATGATAAATAAAGTATTTATGGGTTGTGTCTATTACTATAAAATATATAACAACGAAAACTGCAATAGTCCAATATCGTCCCCAATATGCATCTGCCAAGACCGCACCAATCAGAGGAGTGAGGTAGGAAGTTCCTTGCCACGTAGTCACGTTTCTTGCAGCAGAGACATTCCCTTGATGCAGTTTTTTGGTGAGGTAGCTGACTAGATTTAAACTTATCCCATAGTAGGCTACACTCTCGCAGCACTCAGTACCTGTTATCATTTCAACACCCGTTAAGAACTACATCTAACTGAATTTTTTCAAATACAAAATGCATAAAACATATAGATGAACATTAGTACCTAGTATAAATGGGCATGCTTTCCAATTTCCAGTATTGCTTTTTAAAACAGGTTGTCCCTTAATATCGACCGATCCATCTTCTGTATACAGGCTGCTATCAATCTACAAAAATACAAACATGTAAAGCGAAAATGTATAAAAAGATTCCAAAATTGGTAAACATTTGAGATTATTATTAATTCACCTGGACCAGTGCATCTTCCAACAGCAGTGTGTATTCTTCACCGCGCCCCATCTGCCCACAACTCAACTTTGCTTGATTTAGGCGCAAATGATAATCTGGTTTGTTCTGGTTAAGTTACACAAACTAACGATTTTATTATATTAATGAAGCCTGTGTTATCGTTTTTTATTATATCATAATTTTTGTTTTATTTTATAGTAATAACTTAAGATTTCAACAAACTTGTGCTATTGTTTTATTTTTATTAAATCAGATTTTGTTTGGTTCTGGTATTGTATAATACACTCACTCACACACTGATCATTGAAGATTTGGTTTAGAAGAAATTCCCTTTCAATTCAAAAGCAAAATATGCAAACCAGTGTAACTTTTTTAATTGGGTCATTACTATTATATATAACGCGTAAATGGATGAGGTGTTTCTTGTTCAAATTGCACGGCGGCGAGGGCGAGTCTTTATAACTCAGACATATACGACAAAACCGGGGTATACCATGACAATTTCTGAACCCTTTTCATGGCCCATGACCTTTTTAAGAAAATTAGAACGTTTTACCACTGTGCCACCTTGGCGGTGGTTATTACGTTTATATACATGTCCCATGATATTAAGGACTGAACCAAACTGTTATATTCGCTTTGTTCACTTCAAATCCGTAATATGTGGTTAAAATAGGCGAAATGATAATTATATCGATTAATCAATAATTGTTTGGGTTGTATGGATCTTAATACGTCAACGTTATATCAATAGACTAGCGGAAATAACCTATCGATTATCTAGCGAATATGAAACCTTCGGAAACGGAATCAAACCAACGATAGTTGATAAGATCGGACCTAGGGAAGACTATTCGGATGATTGTTTATCGTTAATAAACACTTTGGAATACCAGAAAACTCGACAGCAGCAATTCGGCACGAACGAAAGAAACCCTAGCAAAAACCTTTTAAATGCAGAATTCTAGCTGGGTATATATAGGCCCAGCTTTTCATCCGTACGGATGTGACCTCATCCGTACGAATGAGATCCTATTCGTGCGAACCTTAACACGTTCGTACGAATGTAACAATTTCATAAACAAACTGTTTATCTTTCTCATTCGTGCGAAGGAACCTTCATCCGCACGGATATCATCCTTATCCGTGCGAATGAGTCTGAATATTATTAAAACATCACAAAACACATATTTGATTAATTCATAACAACGTAGACGTTCAAGCATATAATCAATCAAACATTCAATAGTAATATTCAATCAAACAATACAAAGGCTGATATAAACGTTAATTA
Source organism: Senecio squalidus (assembly GCA_910822075.1). Lineage (NCBI taxonomy): Eukaryota > Viridiplantae > Streptophyta > Magnoliopsida > Asterales > Asteraceae > Senecio > Senecio squalidus. The sequence continues at coordinate 70,240,491 of CAJVGC010000001.1, read as the reverse complement.
CATACGAATCTAGTAACTACATAAATGCACCTACAAACTCCCCCTAGGAACTAGATTCTATGTTTTCAGTCTTCAAAAATATCTGCTGCTTCCCAAAACACGTCGTCGACCTGCCCTCTTAAGCATGGATCTTGTAAGCGAAACATACACGTACAACCTTGTTGAAACGCATCGCTTGATCCATATCCTTGACATCAAAGAATATAGGACATTCGAACAGACAGAAAATATCATCATCAGAGAAATTTCTAATCCACATCGGATCAAAAATTCTCATTGTTTCCCAAACCCCTTTGCGCTCCATCACGATCACAGCTTCGGTGGTTCGATCATCATAGTACCACCACTTGAATCTTCGATGAAAACCAACTTCCATTTTGCGAAGTGGAATCTTCTCCATCCTTGATACTTGACATGCTTCACAGCTTTACCTGTTCTCCGATTCTTCCGATCCTTGGAGTAGGTAATCTGTGGATACTGCGGCCTTAGGTACTTCCACTGATTTCTGAACTCAAACCAAAGCTGTTTTTCCAACCAAGTTGCTCTATCATCTTTTTCACTGTATAGCAACTTAAGACGAGCCAACTGCATCATGTCAAAATATGGCAGCGTCTTCAAATCGTGAGCGCGTTGGAAATAATCTATGCCTCTTTCTCTCTTGACCGCATAAACATTCAAATCCTCCAAGTATGCCCAACTTATAATCCGACCTTCAGTCTTTGCACCCTTTAAGGAATAACACTTCGTATAAGCCGGTTGAGCATCTTGACGAGGTGGGCGGAAACATTCTTTCATAGCTTGAAGCCACTCAGCTTTCTTGACATTCATTTCTTCTTGAGTAGCTTGACTAACCGCCAGAAGTTTATCTAACTTCCGGTTGAGATCTTCATCAGTTATATTAAACATCTCATCATCATTTGGAAGATCTTGAAAATTGTGTGACTGATAGATAGGTTCAGCTGAATCAGCATTTTGTTCGAACTCTATCTCATCATCATCAGCTTCAGAATCAGGAGGATTAACTTCAGAGACAGATGCAGACTCATCAGATACAACATCATCAGGATTCATCTCAAATAGTTCTGCAATCTGCTCTTTAGTTAAGCTATGTACGATCTCTCCTTCTTCTTTGTCGTGATCGACACTAAACTGTATTACCCCCTGCATATCCAAAATGAAAGTTAAATTGGACTTTTTAAGTGAAATGGGAGTAATATCATACTGGGATTCACTCTGATGTTCTTTACCATCTCCATCAGACTCCGTGCGTTCACTATCTACACCAGCCGGTTCAGCAGATGCATCGGCTGATGCTTTGATTCTGAATACTCCATCCTCCCCAGCAATCATAGAGTCTTGAAATTGTATTTGTAGCTTCTCCAAAAACTCGATCTTTTCTTTAAAAAGCTCCAACTGTTCTGATCCTC
>CAJVGC010000001.1:70214152-70238963 GCA_910822075.1 Senecio squalidus | reverse complement strand
TTATATCAATAAATCAATAATCATTGGAATCAACTTTAAAATTAACAAAAAAAAAATATTAAATGGAAAAAGAAAAGAAAAAAAATCTAATGATTTGAATAATGTTAAGTCCTTGTCATTCATCTCTGTTTGTTTGTTCTTCGTCGACATCGTAAGAATATGTTTCAAGAACACATTACTTGAATATAGAAATTGGATATTAAAATAGTGAATAAAGATGTCATTAATACTGTTTTATAGCTAATTTTTTAATTATAATTGTATAAACCTTTTGAAATAAGATATTGATAGTAAAATAATGACAAAACCGCACCTAGAAATGGACTTTCAGCTGGGATTATTGGCTTGTTGCGGATCTATTTTAATTTAACACAAGCTGTTCGGACCACATGGGCATCCAATTAAAAAATCTTGCTATACATATTTTTCTTGTGTTCTATCTCCCAATTTTTATGTGTTAATTATGACCGCTAGCGGTGATCCTTTGTCATTAACGAAATCCTTGTAATCCTTGTAGCACCTCGGACATACACGAAATGAAGTGTTCAAAAACTTACCAGATAATGGAATAATACAAGTGAAACCAGTTTAACCTCACCCATTTAGCCCGATTTTTATCCGGGTCGGGTTGGTTTGTAAAGTCTTAATATTTTGTACCTTGATAGTTTTAACATGAAGTATGGATTTATGGTAAGTCCTTTTCTTCCCCGTTTGTCAACATCCATTTAGAAGACGCTACATGTTCTTTTTGGGTTCTATAAACTGCAACTCCCAAGTGCGGATTATGCATATATTTTTTTTAGCTATTTAGACTTCCCCATTTACACACACACAACTTGCAAAAAACACATACATACTCACTTCCTCCCCTGCATCTCTTGTAAGCAAAAAACTTGGAATTTTTTTTTCAAACACCACTTTCTTTCAAACACACCAAACCAATGGAAAATCTTCAAGATAGTCCTTTCCCAAGAGAATGTGGTTTGCTTTGGTTACAAGCGGAAAATAGGCATCGAACATATGCAGTGTTTAATGGAGATGTCGACGGTAATATCTTTAATCTTTAATATATAATAAAAGAGGGGCCTTAAATGCCACATGACGAAGTAAGGTCCATTTGATAGGTTATCTTCTTTGATTTCAACCGTTAGATCAAATTGATGATTTCATTAAAGACTATTTTTATTTTACACCCTCTTACAATACATAATTACATTTTCTCTTTCATTTACATATCCATTGATATAAAAAAACATAAGTTTAATTTATTTATAAATCGCTCAATTTAGACTATGATTTACCATATTTTCATTCTAAAATCTCCTCATAAAAATATCAAAACATGCATATAAACGTAAACACTGTATATATTATTTTAACTATAAGCAACATAGGTATAAACATAAACGTATATATGTTATTATACCTATGACAATGTCTTCTCATAATAACTTAAAATCTACATAAACCAAAATTTACGAGTCAAACTTTATCTTTTTTCGCGCTATCGCGAGACAATAATCTGGTATATGAACATAAGAAGATGTGACATGCTTTTTTGGAAAAAAAAATTATTGAATATGCTATCCCCGAAAAGTTAATGGTTACATTAAAAGAGATAGGTTGGGGGTTGTATTCGAAACCGGCTATCATAAAATTACTTACATCTTAGTTACGACATTAGTTGAAAGGTTGCGTCCTGAAACGCATACATTTCATTCACCGGTTGGTGAAACAACGATTACGTTGCAGGATGTGCATGTTTTGTTGGGTTTGCTCATACACGGACCAACTCTTACCAGAGCATATATGGAGGTTTCGTTCTGCTCCAGACTGGGCTGATTTTTGCCATGATTAACTTGGGTTTTATCCACACCCGACAAATCTTAAAGATGGCAAAATAAACATTATAATATTAATTAGTCATCTGAATGACGATTTAGCCGACGATGAAGTTTCGTATTTGCAAAGAGCTGGACTGACATTCTATCTTTGATACGTGGCCATTTATTCGGCGATTTAAGTTGGCTTGATGTTTCCCTCAAGTCCTCAACTATCTTTATAACTTAGAAGACTGTAGTGTACTAGGTCGAAATAGTTGGTGAAGTGCATTTCTCTATTGTTTGTATATGAACTTCTGCAATGCATTGTAATGCAAATGGAATAATTGGGCCATTGTTGTTGCTCCAATTTTGGACATTGGTTAGAATACCTCAGATTGCCCCAAGAATACTATACCCAGATTATTACCAGTTTCAATATTGTTGCGTAGCCAAGTATTTATTATAAAAACTTATATAAAATATGTATTAAAAATGTATATTATGTGTGACAACCGCAAATTTCGAGGTACTAATTCCGAGTTTAACTTTCTTTAATTTTCATTATTTCACTTTGACCCGAGTTATTATTCGATATTTCGATTTATTACATTTGCGTTTGTGTCGGATCGCGTTTATAACCTTTGTTTTATGTCCTTTGTGACTAAAACGTTTATTTAACTAAGTGCCTAGCAATATTAAGTATTCTCGTAGGTTAATATTGGTGTTTTAAAGCCTTCGTCTTTTCGAGAAAAATTAACGTTTAAAATATTACAAAAGTTACCCTCTAAATGAAAATCTATTACAAAGTTAGTCCTTTAACGGAATCTGACGAAAACCATTACAAATTCAGTCCTTTCTAACGTACCACTAACAGGGCAGAGGAAATTGGCCAGGACGGCGCACATGTGGTGTGTGCTGCGTCCTGGCACCTGCTGTTCCACAAAATTACAAAAACGTTTTTGTTGCTTTTCTTGAGATTCCAAACCACATGCTAGCATGTGAAACCTGCCCAAATCTTTCCCCAAATGATATAGGAAGAGTAAAATGTGGATCCTTGACCATATTTCATCATCTCTCATTCCTAAACTTAACCTTAAAAAACTTTCAATCACTTTCTTCACTTTTTGTATCTTTCTTCACACACATTTCTCTCTAGTTTCTTATCATTTCCAAGAACTTTGAGAGATCAAAACCCCATTCAAAGGTGGTAAATGTGTTAAGAAAGATCATTGGAAGACATACAAGTGATCATACAACTTTTGGTAAGCTTTTCCTTCGAAAATTCCATCTTTTCTCCAATTAACTTTCTCCCTATGACTCTAAGAGTTTACTAACTAAACTCTTATGTTTTGCAAGGAGTTTATTTCTCAAGAGTTCATCTTCAATCCATCTTGGAGTTTGAAGACTTCTAACCTTGGAAAATTTGGTAAGAAAAGCTTCATAACAAACTTTCCCTTTTATTACTTTCTTCTAAAATCTATTCTAACATCTTGTTTTCTTTTCTTATTTGGAGCTCTTTCCTCCATATAACTCTTTGGAAACTTCCGGTTCACTTTGGAGTTTATAGAATTTCCCAAAATTGAGAAAACGGTAAGAAAATCTCCTTAGACACTTCTTCTACTTTCACTTTTTAAAACTCAAAATCTAACCTATCTTTTCTCTTTTTTTGAGATTTTCCCTTCATACCACTCTTGGAAGAATTCTGGCGGAAAGCCTCTAGTTTATTACTTCCGTTTCAAGACTTTTCCGGTAAACTTCCATATTCTCCATCTTTACGCTTTTCCGTTTAATTCTTCATTTTTACCACCTAAAACTACTCTAAAACTTGATAATATGACTAAATGACTAAAATAGCTAATTATCTAAAAGAAGTCACTTTAAAACATAATACTTGTCATGATAATAAGTTATTAGAACATTTTAACCGAAAATGATATATAAACTTTAAACCGGATAATCACATAAGTATATTAGTAAATTTCGTTCGAAAATGGTTCCAACACCTTATTTCATCTAGTGGACTTTTAAATCTAAGTAACTTATACATATTATGTATTTAAAATAAACTTAACAAAGTATAACAAAAACTTGTAAAAATCTTGAAAAATAAACAAATATATATATATATATATATGATATATAAGTTTTAACTATAAGTTATTTGACTAAATAACTTCACCTAACAACCTGTAAATAATCGCTTAAGACTTAAACTAACTTACCGTAACAAAAACGCGTTTAAACAACAAGCTGATTTTGGGCGAACAGCACCGTGCGCCGTCCTAACCCTTAGAACGACGCAATGGATGCTTCTGCCCAAGCCAGGACGACGCACAGGGCTTCTGTGCGCAGTCCTGGCAGTTGCTTTGTCGTTTTCGCGTATTTTCGACATTTTAAGCATACGTAATCCTAATCTAGTATACGTAAAGTAATATAAACTGTCAAATATATGTTTTGGACTCAAAACATAAACACAATCTCAAACTATATATTATTTACCATTATAGACATTAAAACGTCTTTTTATCGTCTAAACGTTTATCTCTCCGAAAACGATTAAATCTTCGATTTTCAAACTTAAACTTTTATATAACTTTTACAAACTGATTTTTAATAACATTTTACTTAAACATTCAAACTTACATCTTTGAAATATTCAAATTGGTCAAAGGTTGAATTTCGTTGACTTTGACTTCTCTTTAAGTTGGTTAACTTTCGTTGACTTGACCAAGTCAACTATCCTTGATATTGACTTTGGTTGACTTTGACTTAGTTGACTTTGACCATGGTTGACTTTGACTTCGGTTGACTTTGACTTTGGTTGACTTTGACTGAATCTAATACTCCTTTCAACGATATTCCTGGTAGTCACTTTAGGCTCGGATATCATTCCTATCTAATCATATTTATAAACTTAACTCATCGATGTCATTATCGACTCAAAATATTAAATACTTTTTATTCGTCACCTCGCTACGACTTATCGTCGGTGGATTCGACGACTTTAATTCTAAATATTCATTATTCGCCTAAACTCTACTAAATTCTAATATTTAATATAACGTTAATAACATACGAGGCTAAACCTATTACATTAGAGATACTTAGACCTCTTATGTCTTATGCTAGGGCACTTAGGCGGTGGATCTTATTCCGCTTTATTTTGAGTACCGACACTCATACATGTTATTTACGCTTTACGCTACCTGTGAGTTATTCGATGCCCTTTTACCGCTTTATAACTTTTACTTCGGGCATGATTAGCGTTAACTAAATTTATATATCTTGTTTATGCAAATTAGATTATGATGCCTTAGTATTATCGTGTTGCCTTACTTACTTATACGGCCTTGGTGGTAGTATAAGGCCCCATATACACACTTGTCAACTCTTATTGAGCCTACGGATATATATATATATATATATATATATATATATATATATATATATATATATATATATATATATATATATATATATATATATATATATATATATATAGATCTATTTGGGTTTAACAAACCCTCATCGTCGTATTGGGATTTTTTCGGTGTGCGGTCCTTGCGGTCTGATGTTATTACCGTATTATTTCTTTGACTAAACTTAGCTTAACACACTAAGGGGGTTGTTGCCTTTTATGTTTAGGTTCAAGTGTACTATTCTAGGCTAAGGAATGTTCATATTTCTATTTGCTATTTTAAATCAAGATATATGTTTATTACTAATGATTTTACTAAACATTTCTATTTTCGGGTCAAAAGCTTTATTACTTATGTTTTATTAACTTTACGAATAACCCACCAACAATTGTGTTGACGTCGTTTTTAACGCTATTTCAGGGATTTGAGGTTACTACTTGATGACTATTATATGACTACGTGGATCTTGCTTGGGAACTTGTTTTGCTATGATTAGTTCTATTAGGATCCGTATGTCGACTATGTATTGTTTCATTTCCCGAACCTATGTACTTTACAACATTTTTAACTCGATAACTTATATTTAATTCGATGTTACCCCTTTTGTTATTTAATTTGTTGTAACCTTATGACTCTGAATATACTAATACTGTACATCTCCGGCTTCCGCCTGAGCGGGGTGTTACAGAAATTGGTATCAGAGCCACTGGTTATAGCGAACTAAGTGGCTTATACGTGAATCACTTAGACTATAACCTAAGGCTTAAAACAAATTCTCTGATTTACTTATGTGCGCAATTCCTTATTTGGGCCTTTATGTGTTTTGCTTTGCTTATGCATGCTTGCTTTATGTTTATTATGTTGGCCTAATATTTTTGTCGCACTTTTTCTTACAATTCTTCCGTTCTTACGTTCTTAGACGATGCCGCCTAAGAGAGGAAGAGCTGCTACTACTACTACTAGGAAGTCTGCACGTCGCGGCCGTCCTTCAGTACCGAGATCGACAGTTCCCCCTAGTCGAGCGACTACTCGTACTGCTACCCCTATACCTACACCTACTCCTACACCTACTCCTATACCTAACCCTACACCTACTACTACTACATCGACTGCTACGGATTTTAGCCTGATGTTTGCTGAGCACATGGCAGCCTCTATGCCGAGTATTGTGGCACAGCTGAAGGAGACCCTACTACAGTCTATGGGTGGATCGGGCGCCGGCCCTGAGTCCGGTGGCCCTGAGGTTATTACGAGGTTTGACGGTACGACATCGGGCCGAGAAAATTCTGACACGGTGCTTACTAGGGTAGAGCCGATTGGCAGTGGGAATCCGTCCCGGGGTTGTACTTTTCAGCAGTTTTTGGCTTGTAAGCCTTCAGAGTTTCGGGGTACAGAGGACTCAGTAGCTACGCTTCAGTGGATGGAGCAGATGGAATCTATTCTGGATGTGTCGGGTTGTGTTTGCGAGGATCGCGTCAGATACGCGACGCACTTGTTTAAGGGCAAGGCCTTACGTGGTGGAATTCGGTGATTAAGATTCAGGGTCGAGTGACGACCAATGTGATGAATTGGGAGCACCTGAAGAGGTTGATGAGAGAGGTGTTTGTACCGGTGAGCGAGATACAGCGCCTTGAGCAGGAGTTATGGAACCTGACGATGCAGGGTTCCGATGTCCGGGGTTACACTCACAGATTTTATGACTTGATAGTTCTCGCTCCACGATTGGTTCGTACGGAGCAGGAGAAGATTACCAAGTACGTGGACGGATTTCCCCTGTCTATGAGGGACAATATCCTTCCTACCCGTCCGGGTACTTTGAGGAGCGCAGTGGAGATCGCTTACACCCTCACTGAGAGCATGATTAGAGGAGGAGCTTTGCAACGGAAAGTGGTCCGTAAGGATGTTAGTGGTAGACACGGCAGGAGATCTAGGCCCGATTCGAGGAAGAGATCTCGGGGACAGGATCAAAGTCCCCAGCCGATTCAGTCTTATGTTGCGGTTGGCAGTAGTCAGGGCAAGCGCCCTAAGTGTGATAAGTGTAATGGTGCTCATGCACTGGAGGTTGCTTGCTGGGTCTGTGAGAGATGCAAGAAGCTTGGACATACCGAGCGGTTTTGCAAGTGTGTGCCAGGATCATGTTATGAGTGCGGTGAGAAGGGACACTTCCGTAATAAGTGCCCCAAGTTTGCTACTTCTACTCCCCTTCTTACTGCTGGATCTACTTGTGGCGGTGATACCGCCAAGGGCAGAGTGTTTGCTTTGGGCTCTGCAGAGGCACGCCAGGACCCTACTGTTGTTACTGGTACGTTCTTCCTTAATGATCATCCTGCATATGTTTTATTTGATTCTGGTGCGGATAGGAGTTTTATATCTAGTGACTTTAGGCAGTTAGTAGCTAGCCCTTCTAGTCCTTTAGTGCCTGCTTATGAGGTAGAGTTAGCGGATGGTAGTTGCCTTTGTGCTAGGGAGATACTATTTGATTGTTCCCTTACCTTATCCGACACTCCTTTTTCGATCGACTTGATTCCGATGAGACTTGGTAGTTTCGATATCGTCGTGGGTATGGACTGGCTAGCTACGCATCGTGCCGAGATTGTTTGCTATGAGAGACTCATCCGTATTCCGAGACCAGATACTGATTCATGGGGACGAGACCGGGAAACGCCTTAAAGTCATTTCCAGCTTGAAGGTGCGAGAATATATTCGCCGTGGATGTTCCTTATACCTAGCTCATTTGGTGAAGAAGGATTCTGCGACGAAGATAGAGGACATACCTATTGTTCGTGATTTTCCCGACGTCTTTCCCGACGATTTACCTGGACTTCCTCCTCAGAGACAGATAGAGTTCCGTATTGATCTTGTTCCAGGAGCAGCGCCGGTGGCGAAGGCTCCATATCGTTTAGCGCCTTCAGAAATGGTTGAGTTAGCCAAGCAGATTCAGGAGTTAGTCGATAAGGGTTTTGTTCGCCCTAGTTTCTCTCCATGGGGTGCTCCAGTACTCTTCGTGAAGAAGAAGGATGGCTCCATGAGATTATGCATCGACTGTAGAGAGCTGAATAAGTTGACAGTGAAGAACCGTTATCCCTTTCCTCGCATTGACGATTTGTTTGATCAGCTTCGGGGTTCATGTTACTTCGCGAAGATAGATCTTCGTTCTGGTTACCATCAGTTGAGCATTCAGGAGGATGACATACCGAAGACTGCTTTTCGTACTAGGTATGGTCATTACGAGTTCTTAGTTATGCCGTTTGGATTGACGAATGCGCCTGCAGCTTTTATGGACTTGATGAATCGAATTTGTCGCCCCTACTTGGACAAATTCGTGATTGTGTTTATTGACGATATCCTCATCTACTCCCGTAGCCGTGAGGAACACGAGGAACACATACGTCTAGTCTTGGAGATGTTACGAAAGGAGAAATTGTACGCAAAATTTTCCAAGTGTGAGTTTTGGTTACCCGCAGTTCAGTTTCTTGGCCACGTGGTCAACGCGAAGGGTATTCACGTTGATCCTGCCAAGATTGAAGCCGTAAAGTGTTAGGTTGCACCAAAATCCACTACCGATATTCGTTCCTTTTTGGGTCTCACGGGTTATTATCGGGGCTTTATTGAGGACTTCTCTAGGATCGCTTCGCCTATGACGAAGTTGACTCAGAAGAGCGAGCCGTTTGTTTGGTGTTCGGATCAGGAGAATGCCTTCCAGTTGCTGAAGGAGCGGTTATGTGATGCTCCTATTCTTAGTTTTCCGATTGGGTCTGAGAACTTCGTGGTTTATTGTGACGCCTCGATTAAGGGAATGGGTTGTGTACTGATGCAGAATGGTAAGGTGATCGCATGATCTCGAGCTAGGAGCCGTGGTCTTTGCTCTCAAGATATGGAGACACTATCTGTATGGGACTAAGTGTACCGTGTTTACGGATCACAAGAGTCTTCAGCATATCTTCGACCGGAAGATGTTGAACATGAGGCAGAGACGTTGGGTTGAGTTGTTGAATGACTATGATTGTGATATTCGCTACCATCCGGGTAAGGCGAATGTAGTCGCTGATGTGCTGAGTCGCAAGGAGACGGTGAAGCCGGTTAGAATCCGCTCTATGGTTATCTCACTTCAGACGAGCTTGAAAGCTCAGATTTTTCAGGCACAGCAGGATGCTATGACCGAGAACCGCCTTAAGGACGAGGTATTGTTTAGTCTAGCTCGGCAGTTAGAGCCGAAGACTGATGGAGTTCTCTATTTCCTTGAGCGTATTTGGGTTCCGGTCAGCATTAGACAGTTGATATTGGACGAGGCTCATAAGTCCAACTATTCCGTTCATCCAGGTTCCGATAAAATGTATCAGGATCTGAAGGAGTTTTATTGGTGGCCTGGGATGAAGCGAGCGATTGCAGTTTATGTTAGTAAGTGTCTGACCTGCTCTAAGGTCAAGATTGAGTACCAGAAGCCATCTGGGCTTCTGCAGCAGCCTATGATTCCCAAGTGGAAATGGGAGCGCATTACTATGGACTTCGTTACGAAGCTCCCGAGATCTTCCGGTGGTTTTGATAGTATTTGGGTTATCGTCGACCGTTTGACGAAGTCTGCTCACTTCCTACCTATTAGAGAGACGTATCAGCTGGAGAGACTTGTCCGTTTATATATATCTGAGACCCGTGTCGATTATTTCTGACCGAGATGCTCGATTTACTTCACGTTTTTGGCAGTCTTTTCAGCACGCTATGGGTACGAGATTAGATATGAGTACGGCTTATCATCCCCAGACAGACGGTCAGAGCGAGAGGACCATCCAGACACTGGAGGACATGTTACGAGCTTGTGTTATAGACTTCGGGGGCAGTTGGGATACGCATTTACCGTTGATAGAGTTCTCGTACAACAACAGTTATCACACGAGTATCAGTTGTGCACCGTTTGAGGCTTTGTATGGCCGTAAGTGTCGATCGCCCGTGTGTTGGGCTGAGATTGGAGATAGTCAGGTCACTGGTCCCGAGATTATTCAGGAGACGACTGACAAGATCTTCAAGATAAAGGAGCGTTTGGTTGCAGCTAGAGATCGACAAAAGAAGTATGCTTACAGGCGACGGAAGCCCTTAGAGTTCAGTTTCGGGGATATGGTTTTGCTGAAAGTATCCCCGTGGAAAGGAGTTGTCCGCTTCGAGAAGCGCAGTAAGCTGAGTCCAAGATACACGGGTCCTTTTCCGATCATAGCTCGTGTCGGCCCGGCTGCCTACAGACTTGATTTGCCGCCAGAGTTGAGCAGTGTTCATAATGTTTTCCATGTTTCTCATCTGAAGAAATGCCTTGCTGATGATTCACTTCTAGTTCCGTTGGAGAACCTTCAGATCGATGATAAGCTTCACTTTTTCGAGGAGCCGATAGAGATTGTAGACCGTGATGTCAAGCGTCTACGTCAGAGTAAAATTCCAATCGTTAAAGTTCGTTGGAATTCGAGACTTGGAGCTGAGTTTACTTGGGAGCGTGCAGATGAGATGCAGAGGAAGTATCCCCGTCTTTTTCCGGGAGGCAGTACCCAGTGATGATTTCAGGACGAAATCCTTTTTACTTGGGGAGACTGTGACAACCGCAAATTTCGAGGTACTAATTCCGAGTTTAACTTTCTTTAATTTTCATTATTTCACTTTGACCCGAGTTATTATTCGATATTTCGATTTATTACATTTGCGTTTGTGTCGGATCGCGTTTATAACCTTTGTTTTATGTCCTTTGTGACTAAAACGTTTATTTAACTAAGTGCCTAGCAATATTAAGTATTCTCGTAGGTTAATATTGGTGTTTTAAATCCTTCGTCTTTTCGAGAAAAATTAACGTTTAAAATATTACAAAAGTTACCCTCTAAATGAAAATCTATTACAAAGTTAGTCCTTTAACGGAATCTGACGAAAACCATTACAAATGCAGTCCTTTCTAACGGACCACTAACTGGGCAGAGGAAATTGGCCAGGACGGCGCACATGTGGTGTGTGCTGCGTCCTGGCACCTGTTGTTCCACAAAATTACAAAAACGTTTTTGTTGCTTTTCTTGATATTCCAAACCACATGCTAGCATGTGAAACCTGCCCAAATCTTTCCCCAAATGATATAGGAAGAGTAAAATGTGGATCCTTGACCATATTTCATCATCTCTCATTCCTAAACTTAACCTTAAAAAACTTTCAATCACTTTCTTCACTTTTTGTATCTTTCTTCACACACATTTCTCTCTAGTTTCTTATCATTTCCAGGAACTTTGAGAGATCAAAACCCCATTCAAAGGTGTTAAATGTGTTAAGAAAGATCATTGGAAGACATACAAGTGATCATACAACTCTTGGAAAGCTTTTCCTTGGAAAATTCCATCTTTTCTCCCATTAACTTTCTCCCTATGACTCTAAGAGTTTACTAACTAAACTCTTATGTTTTGCAAGGAGTTTATTTCTCAAGAGTTCATCTTCAATCCATCTTGGAGTTTGAAGACTTCTAACCTTGGAAAATTCGGTAAGAAAAGCTTCATAACAAACTTTCCCTTTTATTACTTTCTTCTAAAATCTATTCTAACATCTTGTTTTCTTTTCTTATTTGGAGCTCTTTCCTCCATATAACTCTTTGGAAACTTCCGGTTCACTTTGGAGTTTATAGAGTTTCCCAAAATTGAGAAAACGGTAAGAAAATCTCCTTAGACACTTCTTCTACTTTCACTTTTTAAAACTCAAAATCTAACCTATCTTTTCTCTTTTTTTGAGATTTTCCCTTCATACCACTCTTGGAAGAATTCCGGCGGAAAGCCTCTAGTTTATTACTTCCGTTTCAAGACTTTTCCGGTAAACTTCCATATTCTCCATCTTTACGCTTTTCCGTTTAATTCTTCATTTTTACCACCTAAAACTACTCTAAAACTTGATAATATGACTAAATGACTAAAATAGCTAATTATCTAAAAGAAGTCACTTTAAAACATAATACTTGTCATGATAATAAGTTATTAGAACATTTTAACCGAAAATGATATATAAACTTTAAACCGGATAATCACATAAGTATATTAGTAAATTTCGTTCGAAAATGGTTCCAACACCTTATTTCATCTAGTGGACTTTTAAATCTAAGTAACTTATACATATTATGTATTTAAAATAAACTTAACAAAGTATAAAAAAAACTTGTAAAAATCTTGTAATAAACAAATATATATATATATATATATATATAAGTTTTAACTATAAGTTATTTGACTAAATAACTTCACCTAACAACCTGTAAATAATCGCTTAAGACTTAAACTAACTTACCGTAACGAAAAAGCGTTTAAACAACAAGCTGATTTTGGGCGAACAGCACCGTGCGCCGTCCTAACCCTTAGAACGACGCAGTCGATGCTTCTGCCCAAGCCAGGAAGACGCACAGGCCTTCTGTGCGCAGTCCTGGCAGTTGCTTTGTCGTTTTCGCGTATTTTCGACATTTTAAGCATACGTAATCCTAATCTAGTATACGTTAAGTAATATAAACTGCCAAATATATGTTTTGGACTCAAAACATAAACGCAATCTCAAACTATATATTATTTACCATTATAGACATTAAAACGTCTTTTTATCGTCTAAACGTTTATCTCTCCGAAAACGATTAAATCTTCGATTTTCAAACTTAAACTTTTATATAACTTTTACAAACTGATTTTTAATAACATTTTACTTAAACATTCAAACTTACATCTTTGAAATATTCAAATTGGTCAAAGGTTGACTTTCGTTGACTTTGACTTCTCTTTGAGTTGGTTAACTTTCGTTGACTTGACCAAGTCAACTATCCTTGATATTGACTTTGGTTGACTTTGACTTAGGTTAACTTTGACTTAGTTGACTTTGACCATGGTTGACTTTGACTTCGGTTGACTTTGACTTTGGTTGACTTTGACTGAATCTAATACTCCTTTCAACGATATTCCTGGTAGTCACTTTAGGCTCGGATATCATTCCTATCTAATCTGATTTATAAACTTAACTCATCGATGTCATTATCGACTCAAAATATTAAATACTTTTTATTCGTCACCTCGCTACGACTTATCGCCGGTGGATTCGACGACTTTAATTCTAAATATTCATTATTCGCCTAAACTCTACTAAATTCTAATATTTAATATAACGTTAATAACCTACGAGGCTAAACCTATTACATTAGAGATACTTAGACCTCTTATGTCTTATGCTAGGGCACTTAGGCGGTGGATCTTATTCCGCTTTATTTTGAGTACCGACACTCATACGTGTTATTTACGCTTTACGCTACCTGTGAGTTATTCGATGCCCTTTTACCGCTTTATAACTTTTACTTCGGGCATGATTAGCGTTAACTAAATTTATATATCTTGTTTATGCAAATTAGATTATGATGCCTTAGTATTATCGTGTTGCCTTACTTACTTATACGGCCTTGGTGGTAGTATAAGGCCCCATATACACACTTGTCAACTCTTATTGAGCCTACGGATATATATATATATAGATCTATTTGGGTTTAACAAACCCTCATTGTCGTATTGGGATTTTGTCGGTGTGCGGTCCTTGCGGTCTGATGTTATTACCGTATTATTTCTTTGACTAAACTTAGCTTAACACACTAAGGGGGTTGTTGCCTTTTATGTTTAGGTTCAAGTGTACTATTCTAGGCTAAGGAATGTTCATATTGCTATTTGCTATTTTAAATCAAGATATATGTTTATTACTAATGATTTTACTAAACATTTCTATTTTCGGGTCAAAAGCTTTATTACTTATGTTTTATTAACTTTACGAATAACCCACCAACAATTGTGTTGACGTCGTTTTTAACGCTATTTCAGGGATTTGAGGTTACTGCTTGATGACTATTATATGACTACGTGGATCTTGCTTGGGAACTTGTTTTGCTATGATTAGTTCTATTAGGATCCGTATGTCGACTATGTATTGTTTCATTTCCCGAACCTATGTACTTTACAACATTTGTAACTCGATAACTTTTATTTAATTCGATGTTACCCCTTTTGTTATTTAATTTGTTGTAACCTTATGACTCTGAATATACTAATACTGTACATCTCCGGCTTCCGTCTGAGCGGGGTGTTATATTATGTCTACAGTTTCGGATTATTGTTTAATATATTAGTTATTTTAAGTAAAATGATTGATATTAAAAACTTATATAAAGTATGTATTAAAATGTTTATTACGTATGTTGTTTCGAATTATTGTTTAATCAGCTATTTTAAATAATATAATAGTAAATATTCTTTTAATATATTAGTTATTTTATCTAAACTAAGATAAATAATATAATAATATATATATTTGTAGTTAAAGTTGAATCACCCAGGATAGAAAGAAAAAAATATTGATCTCAAGTTGATCAAGAAGTTGATGATGTGTTGAATTATGGTATATGGATGATGGAGAATGCCTGAATATCGTGTTCCAAACTCGTTTACAAAGCTATATACAATCAATACTAACAAGCATCATCCATCCACTTGCATATACCACAAGTTGTGAATCTTGGAAATAAATCTGTTGAAAATAACTAAGTGTGGTTACTACTGCAAGTTACTACTACTTGGTTACTATTGCATGCAGAAAACTGGTTACTACTGCAAGTGCTCATTACTACTGCATGTAATCCATTACTATTGCTTGAAGAATTTTGAAGAAAAAGATAATTCTATAATAGATTTGTATTTATCTTTTTCCTAATTAGAATTGAATTAGAATTACAATTGTTAAGTTGTTTCCTACGATAGCTAGATTTGTCTTAAGGTCTATAAATATATAGATAATTGTATTAAGAAAGACACGTGTATTAGTCTTTCGATTATTGATTAATACATTGAGGCTTAGTTGTGATATTCGTTATTGTTCTTATTAATATTCATATTCAATATTCGTTTAATCACATACCTTGTAATATCAAAGTGTTTAATCCGCTGTTAAACTTCTTGATAGATCAATATCTTTTCATAAGTATTGTTGTTGTGTTTACATAAACCATATCAATCCTTGTAGTGAACCTATTATGGAAATAATAGAAGATTTTATAAATCACTTTTAGTTTATAATCACTGCTCGAAAAGCATCCGTTATACTGATAACTTTTCGAAAAGTAATTCAATATTCCGTGAATACTTTCATGGAAACACTACTTTTGCTTCATCATTGAGATAATGTCCACATTGCAAAGTGCAAAGACTGAAGTGCAATTATAGCTAGCGTAAAATCATAGATTTGATGCTTTGTCTTAGTAGTGAGATCAATGTTTACACCGTTTATTATGACGAGTCTCTCAGACTTTTTGTTAACTTTATTTGTTGGTCGCCTCTTTTCGGACCTCCTTTGAATCCTAACACAAACTAATTGCGGAATAACTAATTTGAGTAAGTAAACGGTGAAGAACAGAAGATATAATCAAATGATTGATTCTATTAAGCTTACGTGTTTGTTTACAATCACGAATAGAACCTAAACACTCGATTACAAGACTTTAACACACAAGAACACTAGTTTCGTGACCTAAACCCTAGCTCACGTAACTCTCCTTGATTTGACAGCTCTGACAATGTTCAACAACAGCATTTATGATCCCGAGGCTGCTATTTATAGGCGGCCCGAAACCCTAGAAGAGTTACGCTCACGTAACTCTTTGGAAGAGAGTTACGTGCGTAACTCTCCTAGTTACGCACGTAACTCATGAGTTACGTGAGTGTAACTCAGTTACTTGAACGTAACTTGTTCGTAAATGCGTTTGGACTTTACAACTCGATCTAATTACATACTAACTCTACGACACGTTCAAATGAATACAAATACAGACAATAATGTTCCAACAAACTCCCCCTTGGATGTAGCTTGTATTCTTCAAAATTGTCTTGAACTTTTGGTGTCGAGAGATCGAGAGTTGGTCCTTTAAACTCCATAGAGACTTGTACGGTGTAAAGTTTGCAACCGATAACTTGCGAATCTTTCTCACAGCTAATCTTCATCATTAAGCAACGCGGCTCCATGAATATCAGCTTCAAGTCCTTGACTTCCAAGAAGTGCTAGACTCTTCAAGATCCGATCCTTAACTTTGTAAAACCTGGCTTACAAAGACAAAACTGACCAAATACGTGTTTTTGTTCTTTAAACTGATAAAATTTCTCATTTTTCAGAAAACACGTGATAAAACCTTTTAACCATTAACGATACGTGACAACGAAGAAAATAAACACAGAAATAAAATATTTTTGATTTTTGTATGTTTTCTTAACCTAAAACCGAAACTCTTTTTGTGGTTTTCAACTATAAGCTATTCACACTACTCTAGCAACCTACAATGAGCAAATCTTTTTGGATAGGGATTAGTTTGCTTTTAGGATCATATCGCAGAAGTCGAAACATAAGAATCAGCCGATTATTAGTATATTTGTCCTCTTACATACAACATAGATATCATATAAAAAATCTTCCGATTATTTAGATTACAACTGTTTATATGGATCCCACTTATATTTACACTTAGCTAAATCCGAACTCCCCTCAAAGCGTCATCAAACTTCCAGTATTTATTTAGGAAACCCGTCACCTTATTCCTATTTAGTAACTACTCTAAGTATTGAAAAAGCATACATATAGTATAAAGTTTAAGCACTTATGCATTTTTCATAATTAAAGAAGCTTTGCTTTCTTTTTGTTTTTTGTTTTTTGTTTTTTATTATTTTTTTTTTAATTTTTTGAGCTTAAAAAGCTTTATAGACTCGTGAACCCCTCCCTCTGTCTTTGCCGTTTATCAAGTAAGCATCAAGAGTTATGGAATTCTTATTTGACTCTACTCTCCCCTTTATACTAACTGCAAGGAAACTATGATTTCGCAACCTTATAGAATCCAGGAGCGCCTCAAGGATACGAGTTTTACTGTAATTATTTATAACTCTTCACCTTTATACTAACCGCAAGGAAACTATGATTTCGCAACCTTATAGAATCTAGGGGCGCCTCAAGGAATTTTTGAGTTTTTAATAATTACATTAATAGAAAACTCTTTGAGTTTTAGAAAAACGATTTATTATATTTTTTTGATTTTCTCTCAATTTTTCTTTTCCTCGCTTTTTCTATTACTCTCAGATACTTATTTATATATATATAATCCTATGGTGACAGATTCCAGGCACACCGAAAGTTTTCAGCTTATCACTGAGATGAACAAACTTAACCGTGTTACCCATTAGAAACAGGTTCGGAAAATTGTTTATATGATATTGGCCGTACCTACTAATACATCGAACAAACACTTATGATTCTAAATTTTAAAATCCGCGATGTACTATCATTTCCTAAGGTTTTCACAAACTTTCTCCCCCTCTCTTTATGTTTTTCTTAAATTTATTATTTTTATTACTATATACGTCCTAAAAAACTTAAAAAGAAAAGTTTCGAAGTCACGATCAAAGATTTAGGTTTTTATCATTTGGACCCTTAACACGCAATTGAGATTATTTAAACTTTGACTCAATGAGATTATTAAACTTTAGACTCATCCGAGATTATTTAACTTTAGACTCGATGAGTTTCAAAATTTTAGACTCTTTTGAAAAGAGTTTTGCATTTAAGCAAAACGGTTTTTGTCCGAGTTCGCAACTGTTATATGTTGCGAAGTCTAAACGCTTTAAACTTAAGATATAAGCATGTCAATTAAGCTTGAAAGTAGACGTTTGAACGCAAACCGGACCACGTAAATCAAATAGGAATCAAAAGCCTACTGAATCACGCATCACACACATTACAAACAATCAAACAAGCAAAATAAACATTGATATATCAAAAGAAGTGTACATGAATTACAGACAAAAATATAGTTTGAGCTGGAATAAAGAAATACCAAAAACCAGCTAATACCCTGCAAACCATACTCTAAGCTGCTTCTTCAACCACCAATGGCAGATTCTGCGAGTGATAACCCTTTGCGACGCAAATGTGCACCACATGTGAGAAGACTATGCCAAAAGATTGCTCATTCGCTGCACAATAGATCTTCTTCTCATTTAGCCTCTTCAGATCTGCTTCGGAGAGGCAGAGAAGATGAATAGGATCATAGATCCTCAGCAGTACTTTGCCATCTTTGCCAAACACTACGGCCTCCCGAGCTTTGTCGTCAAACCCCCAAGCCGCAACGTCAGTCAAGAAATCCTGAGGTAACGAGGGCAACCTGATCCTCCTGAGCTGTTTGACTTCAGGATAGATGTGTATAAAATCTCGCCTCTTAGTCTTTGGATTCCTCTTCTCTGACCTCTGGATGATAGGCTTGGTGAGCTTGAAGTTTTCAAGCTTTCCAAAATGGATGTCGGATCTCAATGTTTTGTAGAACAGCTTAGCCGCATCCGAAGTGAGGTTGGTGGGTTCCAAATCCGCAAGACGTTTCAACTCATAGTGGGGAAGAGAGTTGAACGTCGCGTATTTCATACGCATGTACTGCACACCATCTCCTCGCAGCAAAACAAAATAGTCGGTGTTATCTATGTAACACCATGCAAGAACGATCCTCTTGCACTGGCCCACTAGATTACACCCGACTATAACTCCCAGTTCCCCAAATACAGTGTGATCAATCTTTCTCCCTCGGCTATCAATGTAATGAACCAGAGGTGGCACGAGAGGAGCGGGGACTACTGGAGTTGCCGGTGCAGCTTCGTCTTTAGACTCCCCCTTAGAACCAGCTGGGGAAGCAACTTTGTCTTTAACACCGCCTGATTGTGTGGCGGTGACTTTCTTTAACCGTGCTGAGTCCACCTCGTCCTCGGAGTCCTCAAACAAACAACTCGCCTGGACTATCGAGGCAGCATCTCCTTCTCCCATCGGCATAGCATCAAATATAGGTACTACGCCGGTAGAGCCTTGGAATGACATCGCTGGCTGAGCGGACTTGAGTGGATGTGGTTGGGTACCTGCAGAGACTAAAACAAGATCAACATTAGGGTTAGCAGTCTCCCCCTCAAGTGGTGCGTCCTTGGCTGGAGATCCCGGATCTTTGGCAGAACCAGACGCGGATTCACCGTGTTGCGTCTGTTCCGAAGGATCAGCCATACCCTGATCACCTGAGCCCATAAAGGATTGAGCACCCGCATCACCGCCATCATCAGGTTTATCCTGATCATCATCATCGTTAGGCTCATCGTCCTTCGCCTCATCGTCAGCCTTATCCTCTTCATTCTCATCATCTTCGGCGTCCTCATCTTCATCGTCCTTGTTCTCCTTTTCTCGCGCCTTCAGCAATTCATCCAGACGATCATTGAAGAGTTTATAATCTTCCCGAACTACCTTATTATCGTTCTCAAAAACTTTAAACTTCGACTCCATCGAAGCAATCTTCTTATCACGAGCCCTCACCTGCCCTTCAAGTTGTTTTATCCGCTTCTCCTGTTCACTCACTTGACCTTGGAGGGTAGAAAGCTGAGTTTGCATCTGGCTCACCAGATCACCTAAACCAACAGTGACCTGAGGGCGAGAAGAGCTGCCCGGTGGAGGAGAAGTGAATCTAGGTGGTGGAGGAGGCATAGTAGTGGCTGGTGGAGGAATAGTAGTAGTGGTTGTAGGCGGAGGAGCGGTGGTGGTGGGTTGCCTAGACTTCTTTAACCGAGGTTGTTCAGGAGAAGCCTCTGGAGAAGCGGGAGAAGAGCGAGTCCGCTTGCTCGATGAGGTTGGAGAAGTTTGACCATAAGTACCTGGCTGAACCCCCACAAAAGCAGCCGATTTCATTCTCACTGATCGGACTGGCGGTGACGAAGAACTCACCGGTGGTGGTTCCTTGAAGGCAACTTCCTTTGTAGCTTGCCCCTTTTCTTTAACTCCCCCTTGGAGAGCAGCACCCAACAAATTTACCCCGGCCTTTGTAGCTTTCTTCAACAGCCGATCGTATCTTTCTTTGTAAACCTCTACCGCCAACGTCTTCTTCAGAACTTCCAGGTCACGGAATTTCTGCTTAAGCGTCTTCGCAGTATCGGTCATCTCAACAGTTTCCTCAGAACCATCGTCACTATCAGCATCTGCATCCTTATCTCCTGATCCAGAACCCTCTGAATCAGACTCATCAATAAGAGCAATCTGCTCCTTTCCCTTACCCTTAACCTTTCTGGAAACATCCTCAGATTCTTCAACTTGTTTCCCTTTACCCTTGCGTTGTCGCTTACTGGTAACACCCTCAGAAGCCACCGACCTGGAAGATCTCCTAGACATGCTCGGCTTTGGAGGATCAGGAACAATCAAATCATCATAGGCATCGAGCGCAGGTGCTTGAAAAGCAGCATCAACTAAAGCACCCTGAAGGGCTAACTCATAACCCCCTCTGCAGTCAGCGAACACACGTGTGTTTATGTGCGTTGCTTCCCCGTACGGACCGTCATAGGCAAGATTCGGCAATAGATGATCTATCATTAAGGTCACGAAGCGGGGGTACTGATCGAAAGTCCGCTTCCTATCCTCCAGATTCCATAGCATGTTGCTTAGAATGAACCGGGAGGTGTTAAACTTATGCTTGAAGACTAAAGACACCATCAAGGACTGACCCTTTCGATCCAGAACGTCATATCCTCCTTTCCACTTCGACAAGCACTGGATAATGGTGTGCATGAGAAAGCGGTATAGATCCGGCATCAAAGACTTGTAAAACTGAAGGGAGTCTAGACGTCCCGTATATCCCATCTTTTTGAAGCAGCCAAAGATCACTTTGTCGGGTAGCACATCACTAGAATCAGCCGAGTCTTGGAACTGAAGGACTGTGCGAATGACGTCCTCAGTGATAACCACCGGAAGATCCCCAATCATTGACTCGATTGTAGGAGGATCGACCGTCATATTCGCTCTAGCATTCTTCCAGAATACCGAGATTAGATCTAGCTTCAGCTTCGGATTAACTCGAAGGGCATACGCTATCGGGCTTCGATTTAGGTAGTTGATAATCCCTTCAAAACCTGCCCCACTTTTCACTGCAGATAGAAGAGCCACCGAGTTGTGTCTCTTGATTGCAACATCTTGCTTTGGTGCCATTCTGATGTCAAAGTTACGTGCACGTAACTTGGTAATTACGTGCACGTAATACAGAGTTACGTGCACGTAATTACGAATTACGTGCCCGTAACAGAGGCAACCGCTCGTTTTCTTACACTCAATGAAATTCAAAATATGCTATGGTTTTTTATCTCAAAATCATGTTAATAGCTATATTCCGAGCAACATTAGTCTTTACACTACACGGTTTTAATCATTTGTGTAGACATATCATTCAAAATCCCGATTTTTTAGGTTAAACAAAAATTTTCTTTAAACCTTCGATTAAGGTCGAAAATCAGTAATCAAAACATGATATGATGTTCGGAAATCAATGTATGATGTTTAATCATCATCATTTTCATGTTCCATTTACAGATTTTAGGATTTTGATTGTGGACTACCCAAACCGATGCCTACAGCAGACAAACACCCCTTTTAAACCTAATTTTAGGTCGAGAAATTCATACCGAGATGTTAGGATGATGATTCCGAGACAGAAAATGAAGAAAAACAACGGAATGAGATGCTAGCACGCAAAATCGTCGAGAGAAATAAGGGTTTTAGAGAAAGAGGGTTTTTTGGAAAAATGATTTAACTGTTGGATTCAAGCTTTATATACCCCTCACTCATCCTTACTTACGTGCACGTAATTAAGCAATTACGTGCCCGTAACTTCTGAGTTACGTGCACGTAATTGTCAATTACGTGCACGTATCTCCCAGATACGTGCGTAAATGTTTTTCGCGCGTTTTTTCGATTTAAAACTTGTTTTAATTCATGTATTTATCTTTAAACTATTTCCGAATAATAGAAAACAAGTTTTTAATCTTTAAACTCTTCCAAGAGATAAAAATGATTATAAACTCAAACCTTTACACTTTATCTCGAGATAAAGAGCCTTTACACTTGACGGGAAGGCATTTGATCAGTCGAGCATGTTTAAGCACTCGGAGCCTTCCAATCGTCAAGAATGAACTAGAAACCGTCTTTTCAGGAGAACGTGATCCATAATGCGTATATAAGCTCATATGTTTCCTCCTGTCACTGCAAATTACTTAAAAGACACGAGAACCGTAAAATTGAAAGATAAAAGCTATAAGCCTAAGAAAAGTTAAAATCTTTTTGTATTATTTTTTTAATTTTAAATAACTTAGAGATTAAACTACAACTTAACCAAAAATCTTTTTGAATTTTTTAATTTTAAAAATATTTACAAAAATATTGGTTCGTGTCAAGCAATTTCTAAAATGGTGAGACGGTTTAACTTGATCAGTTCTTCAAATCGCCCCTTGTGAAAAGCTTTAGTCAAAAGTTCGGCCTTTTGATTTTCGGTAGCGATTTGGAGCAACGTGATCAAGTTATTATCATAGCAATCCCGTATGAAATGAAAACGAATACTGATATGTTTCGTTTTCGAATGTTGCACCGGATTGCGTATGATGCACACCGCTGCTGTATTGTCTATGTTAATAGGGGTGCGAGAAACAATCAAACCGTAATCGCGTAGCTGATGCTGGATCCAAAGAACCTGAGCACAGCAACTTCCCGCCGCAATATATTCAGCTTCCGTAGATGATAAGGATACCGCGGTTTGCTTCTTGCATTGCCACGATACTAAGCGCGATCCAAGGAACTGACAGCCACCAGTCGTGGACTTCATGTCAGAATTGCAGCCCCCATAATCTGAATCCGAATACGCCGTCAACTCGAAGTCTTGATCGTCATAAGGATACCAGAGACCCAGAGTTGGTTTCCCCTTGAGATAACAGAGAATCCTCTTCACGGCCTTCAGATGACATGCCTTAGGCGCAGCTTGATAGCGCGCGCACAAAGACACGGCAAAGGTGATATCCGGACGAGACGCTGTAAGATACATGAGTGAACCTATCATCGATCGATACAGCTTCAGATCTACAACATCATCGTGGAGTGCTGGACCAAGTTTGTGATTGACCTCGAGAGGAGTGCTAACCGTTCTACAGTCTAGCATCTCGAAACGAGTCAATATGTCTTGCACATACTTGGTCTGGTGGATATAAATTCCTTTCTTCGACTGCTTAACTTGCAAACCCAAAAAGAAGTTCATTTCCCCCATCGCACTCATCTCGAACCTTGACGTCATCAACTTCTCGAACTCTTTACACATTGAGTCATCGGTAGACCCAAAGATGATGTCGTCGACGTATATTTGGACCAGCAGCAAGTGTTCATTCCTTTTCTTCGTGAACAGAGTTTGATCAACTGTACCTCTTGCAAACCCGTTGTTTGTCAAGAAGTCAGAGAGCGTTCCATACCAAGCTCTCGGGGCCTGGTGAAGACCATATAAGGCCTTGTTTAGCTTGAAAACGTGATCAGGATGTTCGTAATCCTCGAAGCCCGGTGGCTGAGCGACATAAATGTCTTCACGAATCTCGCCATAAAGGAACGCACTCTTCACATCAAGTTGATAAACTTTGAAACGCTTGTGGGAAGCGAATGCAAGGAACAGCCGAATGGATTCCAAACGAGCAACCGGTGCGTAGACTTCATCGTAGTCTAGACCTTCTACTTGTTCGAAACCTTGAACAACTAAACGGGCTTTATTCCTTACAATCTCGCCTTTATCATCTTTCTTAATCTTGAATACCCACTTCGTCTTCAATATCTTTTCCCTCCTTGGAGCCTTGACCCTTTCCCACACATGCAACTTTAAGAACTGTTGAAGTTCCTCTTGCATAGCTTCTACCCAGAACGGATCATCTAGTGCAATGATGACGTTCTTTGGATCTATTTGGGATAGAAAGCATGCTTCGAAGACTTCCAGAAGTGCGGGACTAGCCACGAATTCATCCAGGTGTGCCGGACGTTTCTTTTCTCTCACAGATCTCCTCGGAGAGATGACATTTTCAGCTTCATTTCTTTCTACAGCACCTTCATTTTCTTGTACAACCTCCTGATTAATCACATTTTCCACGACCTGAGCTGGAATTTCTGCTTCATCAGAAGGTGGAGCTGGATTTGAGACATCAGCATTAGAAGGATGAGGAGCACTTTCGATGTCATTAGATTCCTCTTCATCAATTTCTTCAATCTGAGCTGCAGAGTCTTGAAAATCACTTTCTGAATCGTCTGATACAGCTTCTGAAGCAGCTTCTGATGTAGTTTCTGATGCAGTTGAGTAGACTGGTGAGTCTGGCCGAATCGGAGCTTGTTGAATAGCTGGAAGGTCAACGACGACCTGAATCGGAATCGGACCAGATGAAGTGGACGGTGATGCATTTTCGTTTTGAGTGTGAAACTGATCAAAGAATGTATCATCAATTCCTCCCCCTTGCATCACGACCGCTTCATTTCTTGCAACCGGAATGGAGGTACTAGGATAATCAAGGTTGAAAGACTGAAATAGCGAATCATAATCGAAGAAGTGTGCCGGACCATCACCAGGAGTAGATGGAGTATACCGGAAACAAGTCACCTCATACGCTTCTTCAATTGTACCCGTGATTTTATCAAATACCCGTCTACTTGGAGATTCTGCCGAATAAC
>CAJVGC010000001.1:70171113-70214052 GCA_910822075.1 Senecio squalidus | reverse complement strand
GATTTGGGCTAGAGAAACGATTTACAGTGGACATTTATTTTGGTCAAACATTATTCCTAGCCTTTGATTCAAATTTGGACAATTATAATTAACATGGCCTTTCTCCCCACAATCAAAACAAGGTTCTCCATTCATTTAGATTTTGAGAACTTCGCGTCATTCTCCGTGGTGTGTAAGCGGTTTGGAGAACATAGCATTAGGACGCATAAAGCCGTTATGTTGTTGAACATTTGGTGGGCTTCTGGGGGGTTGGTGTTTCTCAAGTGAGGTGGAATGAATTTGCCTGGTTAGTTTCCTTTTGTCTTAACCTCTACTGGTGATTCCCCGGATTTTACAAATTTGGTCCAGTAAGTTCAGGTCTTTTCAAAATTCTAACTTGTTTAGGTTGACTTGAAGTTTTATTTGGTAACTGATAACCTAAACCCGTTTTATTTGGGAACTTGCGACCCAAATCCGTTTTATTAGGTAACTGACGACCCAAACCTGAACCCTTTTCTTCCTCATCTGAGTCAGAAACCCAATCTTCAACCAATACAGTTTCTTTCAACTTTTCGTTTTCAGCACCTTTAGCATTTGAAGTATTTTTGGGACTGACAGTAGGTGTTTGGACAATTTGTGTTTGGACACTAGGGGTTTGGACAGCTGAGTCTGGTTGTTGAAGAATGAATTCAACATCCCCTTCCTCCTTTGGAGCCTTAATCAGTTTGTTAAAGATGGGAGGTGGACAAGCTTTGTAGTCAACCCCTGGTTTCCCTTCCCCATTCTCAGGACGTTTTTCTTTCAAGATATGATCTAAAAGGTATGATGCAGTGGAATAACTTCTAACTTGTTGGTTTAAGGTTTCAAAACTAATTTTAATAGAAGCATTTTCACGTTTAAGAGCATCAATATCTTTTAAATATTTGTTAATCGAGTCCTGTTTGTTTGACAATGCTATTTCCAAATCACTCACTTGTTTTGCCAAAAATTTGTTCTTTTCAAGAAAAAAGTTTTTCATTTCCTTTAACAATCTTATTTTTACGAAGTTCCTCAACAAGACTGTTATTTTCCTTTATTAGCTCATTTACGCGTTCATCTAAAACAAAACACTTAGAACACGGAGTGATTTTAGTTTCAGATTGTACCTTAGAAGATTCTGCAGTACCAGCCATCATTGCAAACTCCCTTTTAGTCACTGGTGCTTCTGATTCTGTCGAAGATTCCTCAGATGATTCTTCAGATGTAACAGACTCCTCCCCGTCACTTTCTTCATTTAGATTCAAAATCTTCACCACATTGACTTCAGCATCAGACTGATTGTCATTAATTTGAAACTGCCAATCCAAACCTTCGTCAGATTGGAAAACCAAGGCCTTAACATCTGAATTTTCTGTGCCAGTAGAAATATTCGAGCCAGTCGTCACCAAAGCAGTATTCTTGTTCGCCTCAGGAGCATTTCTGTTCACATTCCTGTTTTGTTGATCTCTGAACCGATTCTGAACAGTCCTTGGTCGTTTTGGCTTTTCACAGTTACGAGCAAAATGACCCTTTTCTCCACAGTTGTGACAAGTAATGGCTGACATGTCGAAACCATACTTAGTTTCCTTGTTGGCTCCGATTGTGTTACCAGTCTTTTTCACATACTTTTTTGCCCTCCTGACAAGATTAGCTAAACCCCACATAATGTCGATTCGTTCCATCTCATCACGATCAATCTGCTCATAATCCTCCCCAGTTAAATGTATATTTCCAATTTTACCCTGCAGCAACGTGTCATAGGATCCTACTAAAGCACTCAACATAGCCATATCTTCATTTACACCTTCCACATTTCCTTTATGAAAGTGCTCGATCTTCAAACTTGTAAATGCTGATTCTGAAGTAGCTTGAACTTGAGACTTCTGAACCGGAGTACTTTGACTTGAACTTGAGTTTGAACACCCTGAATTTCCTGAATGACTTGAGGCGTTGGCAGAAAACGCTGTCTTCAGTGGGGCATGAGTAGGAGTGGCTGGAGTGGGATCAGCGTAGTACAGTGAGGGATCTTGAGTGTGTCCCTTCCTTTGAGCACGAAACTTGTCATCCTGCTCCTTCTCTCTTAGCTTGGTAAATAGATCATTCAAAGTTGTGCGAGCAAGATAACCACTTTCCTTTAACATCTCAATATACCCATTCCAGCTGTCTGGCAAAGCGTCAGCAAAGCATTCTACTCTTTCTGCACCAGTTGTAACTACCGAATATCCGTTCATTTCACTAATCAAATGTTGAAAACGTCTGATAAGGTCGAATA
Organism: Senecio squalidus; assembly: GCA_910822075.1. Classification (NCBI taxonomy): domain Eukaryota; kingdom Viridiplantae; phylum Streptophyta; class Magnoliopsida; order Asterales; family Asteraceae; genus Senecio; species Senecio squalidus. The sequence continues at coordinate 70,211,783 of CAJVGC010000001.1, read as the reverse complement.
GTGATTCTCCTTGTAAGCAAGTAAAATTATCAAATTCCTTTTTCAGTGCTCTTCCCTTCATTGACTTCAACTTGTTGTTTCCCTCACAGTCCAATTCAAAAGCATCCCATAACAGTTTCGATAACTTGTATGTCTTGTACTGATGAAACACAGATCTAGGAATAGCCTGACATAAATGAGAATAAGCCTTTTTCTCAATATCGTAACTCTTCCTTTGTTCCTCTGAATATCTATGAATGGGAATAGGGTCTCCATTTTCACTAACGGGTTCATTATATCCATTTTGAATCATATCCCACATTTTTGAATCCAATCCTTGGATGTGAATTTCGAATCGAGGTTTCCAGTGTGGATAATCGTCCATTGAAATGAGTTTTGGGACCTTGTTTATACTTCCAGTTTCAGCATCATTTATCAACATTTCAGACATTTTAGAGTTGGTACTAGCCATAGCGTATTCCATTTTAGAATTTTAATTAAAGCTGTTTCTGGTTCGTGCGAATGAATTGCTGGGATTCGTACGAATGAAGGACTTGATACGTACGAATGAGAGTGATTCGTACGAATGAAACAGAAAACCTAAAACTCTACACGAATGAGTAATTCGTACGGATGAACTGACAGATACGCACGAATGAGAGTCTTATTCGTACGGAGGAAACCTATTCGTACGAATGAACTAAACTTTAAACTTTTTAACCAAAAACTTAAGTTCACACGAATGACACCTAGATCCGCACGGATGAAATCCTATTCGTGCGGATGTAAACTTTTTAAGAACTTGGTTCGTATGCGCCGCTGGAATTTTAGGGTTTTGCTAGAATTCGATCTACAACTCGATTTTACTAACTAAAACGATTCCTATTTGCCCAGATCTTAATCTAAACTACCCAGAAACGTTTTAAGACAATAAAAACAAGATTTTAAACGTAAAATTCCAAACTTTAAGAATCAATCAAGAACGAAAAATCTTAAGAATCGCTAGAAGAACGTTGATTTCTACAACCAACGCTCTGATACCACTTTGTTTGGGTTGTATGGATCTTAATACGTCAACGTTATATCAATAGACTAGCGGAAATAACCTATCGATTATCTAGCGAATATGAAACCTTCGGAAACGGAATCAAACCAACGATAGTTGATAAGATCGGACCTAGGGAAGACTATTCGGATGATTGTTTATCGTTAATAAACACTTTGGAATACCAGAAAACTCGACAGCAGCAATTCGGCACGAACGAAAGAAACCTTAGCAAAAACCTTTTAAATGCAGAATTCTAGCTGGGTATATATAGGCCCAGCTTTTCATCCGTACGGATGTGACCTCATCCGTACGAATGAGATCCTATTCGTGCGAACCTTAACACGTTCGTACGAATGTAACAATTTCATAAACAAACTGTTTATCTTTCTCATTCGTGCGAAGGAACCTTCATCCGCACGGATATCATCCTTATCCGTGCGAATGAGTCTGAATATTATTAAAACATCACAAAACACATATTTGATTAATTCATAACAACGTAGACGTTCAAGCATATAATCAATCAAACATTCAATAGTAATATTCAATCAAACAATACAAAGGCTGATATAAACGTTAATTACATAGTAACTAAATAAATGCACCTACAATAATCATTGGCATCACTTTAAAATTAACAAAAAAAAATATATATATATTAAATGGAAAAAGAAAAGAAAAAAATCTAATGATTTGAATAATGTTAAGTCCTTGTCATTCATCTCTGTTTGTTTGTTCTTCGTCTACATCGTAAGAATATGTTTCAAGAACACATTACTTGAATATAGAAAATGGATATTAAAATAGTGAATAAAGGTGTCATTAATACTGTTTTATAGCTAATTTTTTTTAATTATAATTGTATAAGCCTTTTGAAATAAGATATTGATAGTAAAATAATGACAAAACCGCACCTAGAAATGGACTTTCAGCAGGGATTATTGGCTTGTTGTGGATCTATTTGGATTTAAGACAAACCGTTCGGACTACATGGACATCCAATTGAAAATTCTTGCTATATATATTTTTCTTGTGTTCTATCTCCCAATTTTTATGTGTTAATTATGACTGCTAGCGGTGATCCTTTGTCATTAACGTTCCATAAAAAGACCATATGTGTTTGTTTGTTATATACCATTTTCTAGACACCCATATCTCGTGTCATTTCCTTTTTATCATCGGTATTTTCCATGATGGATCTCCACTACTTGTCATTCTTTCTTGGAGTAGCTTCCACTAGCACAATCGTTTTCCTTTTCTTGTCTAAAACGGATTTTGCTCGTGATTTTATATGTGGCGATATGGACAATTGCAATCCTTGTAGCACCTAGACATACACGAAATCCAAATTAGTTGGTGCTCTTTAGTACTTGAACTTTACTCGACTAGACATCGTGTATGCAACTCAACAATTCATGACCCGCTTCAACCACATTTGAATGCTATTATGCACATTCTTTGATATTTGTATGGTATTGTCATGGACTTCGATTGCCTCTTTCTCATGTGGACTGTTTATTTTCTTTCCCTGATGTTGATTTAGTTTGGTGTCGTGAAACACGTTGATGTAGGAATCCTATCTACATTGGGTTCTACATTTTACTTGGTTACAACCACCCTCTATTCGTCGTCCACAAGACAAGACCTTGTCTCTCGTTTTAACACTCTCTGTTGAAATATGATAGAAACCCCTTAGTACATAAACCCTAATGGACCCGAACTTACGGTTCGAGTGACAAAATCACTAAAGCTTAAAGTGAAAAATAAAACGTAATTATGAAAAATTAATCTAAAAATAGAAAGATCGATAAACATAGATACGCTCAAATAAAAGAAAGTATTCGTGACTTTAAGATCTAGTTTTGGTTTTGCCAGATATGCCACACATGTGAGATTCGGATTTGGCAGATCTGTCTTCATAGAACATACGTTTGAAATTGAGATTCGAATTTGACAGATCTGTTTTCATTAAGCATATGTTTGATTTTTATTTACTTTTCTTATTTTTTCCTGATCTGAACCGATGATTTTTACGGAGCGCGAGGGAGCGTCCCTTAGTCTTCTGTTGCGATTCTGATATGTTTTTCTTCGGAATTTGATTACGAAGCTAATGACGTTGAACTCATCCCAACTCCTAGTGGTTTAGGAGTTACAGCCAAAACAATATGGAAGCAATAAAAGGGCCCGAGCGACTGTAATTGAAATTGAAAGGAAGTGTTCAAAAACTTACCAAATACCTAACCAGATAATGAAATATTACAAGTGAAACCAGTTTAACCTCACCCATTTAGCCCGATTCTTATCCGGGTCGGGTTGGTTTGTAAAGTCTTAATATTTTGTACCTTGGTAGTTTTAACATGAAGTATGGATTTATGGTTTGTCCTTTTCTTCCCCGTTTCCAACACACCCAACAAATGGAAAATCTTCAAGATAGTCCTTTCCCAAGAGAATGTGGTTTGCTTGGTTACAAGCCGAAAATAGGCATCGAACATATGCAGTGTGTAATGGAGATGTCGACGGTAATATATATGAACATAAGAAGATGTGACATGCTTTTTTGGAAAATTTTTTTATTGAATATGCTATCCCCGAAAAGTTAATGGTTACATTAAAAGAGATAGGTTGGGGGTTGTATTCGAAACCGGCTATCATAAAATTAATCACATCTTAGTTACGACATTAGTTGAAAGGTTGCGTCCTGAAACGCATACATTTCATTTACCGGTTAGTGAAACAACGATTACGTTGCAGGATGTGCATGTTTTGTTGGGTCTGCTCATACAGGGACCAACTCTTACCAGCATATATTGAGGTTTCCTTCTGCTCCAAAACTGGGCTGATTTTTGCCATGATTAACTTGGGTTTTATCCACACCCGATAGATCTTAAAGATGGCAAAATAAACATTATAATATTAATTAGTCATCTGAATGACGATTTAGCCGACCATGAAGTTTCGTATTTGCAAAGAGTTGGACTGACATTCTATCTTTGATCCGTGGCCATTTATTCGGTGATTTAAGTTGGCTTGATGTCTCCCTCAACTATCTTTATAACTTAGAAGACCGTAGTGTACTAGGTCGAAATAGTTGGGGAAGTGCATTTCTCTATTATTTGTATATGAACTTCTGCAATGCATTGTAATGCAAATGGAATAATTGGGCCGTTGTTGTTGCTCCAATTTTAGACATGGGTTAGAATACCTCAGATTGCCCAAGAATACTATACCCAGATTATTACCAGTTTCAATATTGTTGCGTAGCCAAGTATTTATTATAAAAACTTATATAAAATATGTATTAAAAATGTATATTATGTCTACAGTTTCGGATTATTGTTTAATATATTAGTTATTTTAAGTATTCGTATTATTTATTCAACCTGAAATGATTGATATTAAAAACTTATATAAAGTATGTATTAAAATGTTTATTACGTATATTGTTTCGAATTATTGTTTAATCAGTTATTTTAAATAATATAATAGTATATATTCTTTTAATATATTAGTTATTTTTATCTAAACTAAGATAAATAATATAATAATATATATATTTGTAGTTAAAGTTGAATCACCCAGGATAGAAAGAAAAAAATATTGATCTCAAGTTGATCAAGAAGTTGATGATGTGTTGAATTATGGTATATGGATGATGGAGAATGCCTGAATATCGTGTTCCAAACTCGTTTACAAAGCTATATACAATCAATACTAACCAGCATCATCCATCATATACCACAAGTGGTGAATCTTGGAAATAAAACTGTTGAAAATAACTAAGTGTGAATCTTGGAAATAAAACTGTTGAAAATAACTAAGTGTGGTTACTACTGCAAGTTACTACTACTTGGTTACTATTGAATGCAGAAAACTGGTTACTATGCAAGTGCTCATTACTACTGCATGTAATCCATTACTACTGCTTGAAGAATTTTGAAGAAAAAGATAATTCTATAATAGATTTGTATTTATCTTTTTCCTAATTAGAATTGTATTAGAATTACAATTGTTAAGTTGTTTCCTACGATAGCTAGATTTGTCTTAAGGTCTATAAATACATAGATAATTGTATTAAGAAAGACACATGTATTAGTCTTTCGATTATTGATTAATACATTGAGGCTTAGTTGTGATATTCGTTATTGTTCTTATTAATATTCATATTCAATATTCGTTTAATCACATACCTTGTAATATCAAAGTGTTTAATCCGCTGTTAAACTTATTTGATAAATCAAGATCTTTTCATACGTATTGTTGTTGTGTTTACATAAACCATATTCCTTGCAGTGAACCTATTATGGAAATAATAGAAGATTTTATAAATCACTTTTAGTTTATAATCACTGCTCGGAAAGCATCCGTTATACTGATAACTTTTCGAAAAGGAATTCAATATTCCGTGAATACTTTCATGGAAACACTACTTTTGCTTCATCATTGAGATAATGTCCACATTGCAAAGTGCAGAGACTGAAGTGCAATTATAGCTAGCGTAAAGTCATAGATTTGATGCTTTGTCTTAGTAGTGAGATCAATGTTTACACCGTTTATTATGACGAGTCTCTCAGACTTTTTGTTAACTTTATTTATATTTCAGATCGTCGCCTACAAAATGGTTACTTTATTTCAAGAACCTACAATCGAGCTATATAGTGAGCCCCAAGGTTGAACCACACAACTCAAAAACAACCCAATAGAGTGTGATGGTCCGATGGACACCCGAGTAGGAAGAAGCGTATCTGTTTTATTTAGATGTTTTTTTTTGGAAATCACACATCTTTCTGTTTATATTTCAACCATTATTCTTTACAACTTACTATCTTTCTTGTTCTTGAATTATCACCGCATAAATATGTTTAAACTAACATTATTGATCAAGAAATTGCCTTGGACTTGTATAATTTGGCACAAAATATAAAAACCAGCATGTTCAAGAAGCTAAGACCAGCCAAAAGCCCAAAGAAATAATCGAGATGACCTTCATTCAAATTATCAGGTATCCAACCAGGCTTCCCACCCCGAGCAGTAAAATATGTCACCACCGTCAAAATGAAGGAGCTCAGGTAATTCCCAAACGCATTGGTCAGTAGCGAAAGTGCACTACATAAGCTACGCATGTGACATTCGCGAATTTCTAGGTATATTTCCATCGTCACGTATTTGTTTTATTTATTTATGTTCATGTTTTGACCCTATTGTATTCCTTTTTATGTTTTATCGTATTCGTATTTTATGAGTATTGTATTCGTATTTCTCGTATTTTATAAGTATCGTATTTGTATGTTATGTGATTCGGATCTTTATGTCGGGAACGTGTAGTCTTAAGTGCCTTTAGTATAAGTCTAGTATGCTCTTATGATAAGTTTAGGGGAACTATGCCTTAATTATACGATTAAGATTAACGTTTAAAAAGTATTTCATTTTTAGTCCTTTCGGAAATTTTATTACAAAACTAGTCCTATGGGAGAAATTCTATTACAATTTTAGTCCTTTCCAGATTTTTATTACAAAAATCGTCCTAAAAGGGTCTACCAACTTTTTGTCTTATCTATACCAACTTATTTTGTCTTTATCCACCATTCTCCCCATACACTTCTCTCTCTAGAATTAACACCTACAAACCCTCCTCCTTCTCTCTACATTTTCCGGCGATCCGACCGTTGAAATCCAAATCCGAGGCTAGATTATTGTTCACCGTTATCATCTTCATCTATCCTCCAATTTTCGTTACGATCGGGTAAGTATTTCTCGGATTTAGTTTTAAACTTTGTTATTTTGATTCAATACCGAAAATACCACTTTTCACCATCAAAACTTGGATTTTATTGAGGATTATTGTTCCTAATCGTATTCTGGACATAGGGTTCCAATATGGGATCATTTAGATGCCTAAAACACTCAGAAATCGAATCCCGAATGCTATTTTTCGTAAAAACCCAGTTACGTCACGTAACTGTGTTACGCGCACGTAACTGATCAAGTAACTGACTTCATCTGCACGTAACTCACCCCCCTGATCACGTAACTTGACTGTTACGCACGTAATTATGAATTACGTGACTTATAAGTCACGTAACAACCATCATCATCACGTAACTCTTGTATATTTACGTAATTAGTCCCTAGTTCCGTAATTGTTCACGTAATTAGTCCCTTATGCACGCAATTGCCTTATGATTCACGTAATTATGGTCCTAGATCACGTAACAAGTCTCTCTCTCACGTAATTAGCAAGTTCGTGACTTGTATGTCACGTAAGTGACTTCATGATCACGTAATTCATTGATTTCGCGTAACTTTCTTGCTAATCACGTATGTAGTCCTTTTGATCACGTAATTCCTTCATAAGCAAGTAACTAATCACGAATTTAACACCTCTTGACCCGTAACTCTTGTATAACACGTAACTTGATACTTACGTGACTTGTAGTGCACGTAAGTATGAGGATCACGTATCTAGTCTGCTGACTTTCCGAAACACTTGTAATTCCGTTATATCGATATTCCTATTGGTCATTTTAAAACCCGTATAAAACGTTAATCATTAAGGCATAATCCACTAGACTTAGAGATACTTAGACATGTTTATTTACGTGATGTTTAGGGCACTTAGACGTGGGAGCTTGACGGTATTATAGTATTTCCCGACATATCGTGATTTGGATTGCTTTGCTATACTGTGAGTTATTCGTTGCCCCTTTTTACCGTTTTTACACTTTTTGGGCATGATTAGCGTTGTATAAATGTATTTTATGGTATATTATGTATTATGGTTATGTATTTTGGATATGGATGCCTTTAGGTTAGCATTACCCAACTTGTTCCGCCTTTGTGGTAGAACGAGGCCCCGTATACACACCTGTTAGCTTTTAGCCGCCGGTTCGTATATATAGCGCTATATGGGTCTAACAAACCCTCATTTCTAACACGATGGATGATGGATGCGCCCTGTCCGTGTTAGTAATGTTATGACCGTGATTATCGAGGACAACCTAGCGTAATGCACTAGGTGGGGTTAGTTGCCAGTATTGTTATGGTTCAGGTGTATCGTATTTACCTAAGGCTGTTATTTATCCAGTATGCTATTTTATGAAATGATTATGGTATTTTTATAGTATATGTATGAGTATTTTATCAAAAGGTTTTGTATACTTCACGTATATTTTGAAACATCATTTTCAAATGACTTATCTTCAAATCATAACACTTTTGGGTCAAAACGTATTGAAACCTTTATTCTATTATGTTTTTATTTACTATTGCGAATAATTCACCAACTTTATGTTGACGTCGTATTTTAACGCTTTTCAGGGATTTGAGGTTACTATTTGATGCTATGCTTGTTGGCTACGTGGATCTTTTGCTTGGAATTTATTTTGCTTTATTTAATTCCTTAGTATCCCAAACGCTGTAGCCGTATTTTGATATTATTCGGATGATTGTAATAACGTATTCTACTTTCAAACTCTTTAATCTATGTTGATGATGTATGGCTTACTTATGTTTATGTAACCTTTGAATCTCTGATACCGTATACACTGTACACCTCGGTTCCGCCATTTTGCGGGGTGTGACAGAAGTTGGTATCAGAGCCAATGGTTATAGCGAACTAAGTGACCTTACGGAATCACTTAGACTATGACCTAGGCTTTTGGATCTATCTGATTTACTCTATGTGCGCATTTCTTTCTTTTGTGGGCCTGTATGTGATTCGTATGCTATATGTGCTTTTGTTATGCTTTTTATGTTTTGAGGCCTGCTCGTTTTAGTCGCACATCCGGTTATCGTTCTTATTTATTCTGTTTGACTTTCGTAGAAGATGCCGCCTAAGAGAGTTTCTTCTAGGTCTACTCCTGCCGTCACTGCTACGAGAAGATCGGCAAGGCGAGGTCGCGCCAGTACGAGAGCGGGTGCTACGCCTCAGAATACCACTGCTGTCCCCAATGCTACTTCCACCGCTCCGGATATCAGTCAGTTGATTGCGGAGCAGATTGCAGCGGCGATACCAGTGATTGTGGCACAGCTCAAGGAGACGCCGGTGCAGAATGTCGACGTAGGGTTGGAAGAACCTGAGATGCCCGGTATTGGATCAGAGGGTATGGCGTCTGGGCGCGATGGTTCCGATGTGGGAAGAGCAGTGCACGTAGGAGTCGGTGGACCGAGTATTGTGATCGAAGATCCACCCCGAGGCTGTTCGTATAAGACCTTTCTGGACTGCAAACCTACTGAGTTCAAGGGTACCGAGGATGCGGTTGCTACCCTGCAATGGTTTGAGAAGATAGAGTCTGTGTTTGATGTCTCGGGATGTGCTGAGGAAAGCAGAGTGAAGTATGCTACATTTTTGTTCCAGGGTAAAGCCCTCACTTGGTGGAACTCAGTGAAACGAGTTCAGGGCCGGGCTGCTGTTACCTTGATGACTTGGGAGAATTTGAAGGTTATGATGAGGAAAGAGTATGTGCCGTCATCTGAGACGCAGAGGTTGGAGAACGAGTTGTGGAACTTAACTATGCAAGGTGCTGATTTTCGCGGGTATGTGAATAGATTCTACGATCTATGTGTTTTGGCTCCTCGGTTGGTTCGCACGGAGAATGAGAGAATTGAACGCTTCACTCAAGGGTTGCCCCAGACTATGCGAGATCACATTATTTCTCACCTTCCGGGTACTCTTCAGAGTGCGGTCGATATTGCTGGTCGGCTGACCGCAAGTGCGATCCGTGGTGGTACTCTACAGCCTGTTGTGAGACGCAGAGATTCTGGTAGATATGAGAGGAGAGACATGGGTAATACGAGAAAGAGAAGCCGTAGTCACGATCAGAGACCCCAAATTCCTCAGGTCTATGCGTTGACTGGTGCTGGAGCTGGTTATCAGGGCGGGCGCCCTAAGTGTGGCACTTGTGGCAGTGCTCATGCGGCGAATGTAGCGTGTTGGGTTTGTAAACGCTGCAAGAAGTTAGGCCACACTGAGCAGTATTGTGGAAAGTCTACTGGAGCATGTTTTGAATGTGGAGAAATGGGTCATCGCCGTCACCAGTGTCCCAAGCTTGTATCATCTACTTCCCTTCCTACTCCTGGTGCTGGTACTAGTGCGAGAGGGAATCCTGCTAAGAGCCGAGCTTTCGCCATGGAATCTTCTGAAGCTCATCAGGATCCTACCGTAGTCACTGGTACATTTCTTGTCGATAATTATCCTGCTTTTATCTTGTTTGATTCGGGTGCCGATAGAAGCTTTATATCTAGTGATTTCCGCCCCTTAGTAAACCGTGCTTCTAGTCCTTTAGAGCCTGCTTATGAGGTAGAAATAGCTGATGATAGATGTGCCTGTGTTAGAGAAGTTATTCGTGATATTCCTCTCGTTTTAGCCGATATTCCTTTTTCCATCGACCTTATTCCTATGAAACTCGGTAGTTTCGACGTCGTAGTCGGTATGGATTGGTTAGCGAAGCATAAAGGAGAAATAGTCTGTTATGAGAAGCTCATTCGTATTCAGAAGCCGGATGGAGATCAGTTGATTGTACACGGAGACAAGGCTGGGAAACGCCTTAAAGTCATTTCAAGTTTGAAAGTTCGCGAGTATGCCCGTCAGGGTTGCTCCTTATATCTCGCTCACTTGGTGAAGAAAGATTCTACGATAAAGATTGATGAAGTACCGATCGTTCGCGAGTATTCTGACGTCTTTCCCGAAGATTTACCTGGAGTCCCTCCCCATAGACAAACCGACTTTCGTATTGATCTTATTCCTGGAGCAGCACCTGTTGCTAAAGCTCCGTATCGTTTGGCTCCTTCCGAGATGCTCGAGTTGTCGAAACAAATTCAGGAACTGGTCGATAAGGGTTTTATCCGTCCTAGTTTCTCCCCGTGGGGTGCTCCTGTTCTCTTTGTTAAGAAGAAGGATGGCTCCATGCGTTTATGTATTGATTATCGGGAGTTAAACAAGCTGACTGTGAAGAACCGTTATCCCCTTCCTCGTATTGACGACTTATTCGATCAACTTCAGGGTTCTTGCTATTTCTCTAAGATCGATCTTCGCTCTGGTTATCATCAGTTGAGAGTTCAGGAAGATGATATACCTAAGACTGCTTTTCGTACTCGGTATGGTCATTATGAGTTCATGGTGATGCCGTTTGGTATGACAAACGCCCCTGCAGCATTCATGGAACTAATGAACCGTATTTGTCGTCCGTATCTTGACAAATTCGTTATCGTATTCATCGACGACATTCTTATCTATTCCCGAAGTCGCAAGGAACATGAAGAGCATTTGCGTCTTGTTCTAGAAGTGCTTCGAAAAGAAAAGTTGTATGCGAAATTCTCTAAGTGCGAGTTCTGGTTATCCGAAGTTCAATTTCTTGGCCACGTGGTTAGCGCGAAGGGTATTCATGTTGATCCTGCTAAGATTGAAGCTGTTAAAAGTTGGGTTGCACCAAAGTCACCGACCGAAATCCGTTCGTTTTTGGGTCTTGCTGGGTATTATCGCCGATTCATCGAGAACTTCTCCAAGATCGCTTCACCTATGACAAAGCTGACACAGAAGAGTGAACCATTCGTTTGGGGTTCCGATCAGGAGAAAGCCTTTCAAGTATTGAAGCAGCGGTTGTGTGACGCTCCTATTCTTAGTCTGCCAGTTGGTTCCGAGAATTTTGTTGTTTATTGCGACGCTTCGCACAAGGGTCTGGGTTGTGTGCTTATGCAGAATGGTAAAGTTATAGCTTACGCTTCGCGTCAGTTGAAAATCCATGAGCAGAATTACACGACACATGATCTAGAATTGGGAGCCGTCGTATTCGCATTGAAGATTTGGAGACATTATCTGTATGGGACCAAGTGTACTGTATTTACCGACCACAAGAGTCTTCAGCACATATTCGATCAGAAGATGCTGAACATGAGACAACGACGTTGGGTTGAGTTATTGAACGACTATGATTGCGACATTCGCTACCACCCTGGTAAGGCGAACGTTGTTGCTGATGCACTAAGTCGTAAGGAAACAGTCAAACCAGTCCGTATTCGTTCTATGGTGATATCTATTCAGACGAGCTTGAAGGCTCGGATTATTCAGGCACAGGAAGGTATTATGACAGAGGACCGTGTTAAAGAGGAAAGATTGTATAAGTTGGCGTTGGAGTTAGAACCGAAGGAGGATGGAGTTTTGTATTTCCTCGAGCGTATTTGGGTTCCGATTAGTATCCGTCAGTTGATTCTGGACGAAGCCCATAAGTCTAACTATTCCATTCATCCGGGTTCCGACAAAATGTATCATGACTTGAAAGATTTCTATTGGTGGCCGGGTATGAAGCGTGAGATCGCCGAGTATGTTAGTCGATGTTTGACCTGTTCCAAAGTGAAGATTGAGTATCAGAAACCGTCTGGGCTACTCCAACAACCGAAGATTCCCGAGTGGAAATGGGAGCGTATTACTATGGATTTTGTTACGAAGCTTCCGAGATCTTCGAGTGGTTATGACAGTATCTGGGTTATTGTTGATCGTTTGACGAAGTCTGCTCATTTCCTACCGATTCGTGAGAACTATCCGATGGAGAGATTCGTACGTTTGTATATTGCAGAGATTGTATCGAAACACGGAGTTCCTGTATCGATTATTTCCGATCGTGATGCTCGTTTCACCTCACGATTTTGGAAGACATTCCAGACTGCTATGGGTACAAGATTAGATATGAGTACCGCCTATCATCCGCAGACCGATGGTCAGAGTGAGAGAACTATTCAGACCTTGGAAGATATGCTACGAGCTTGCGCAATTGATTTTGGTGGTAGTTGGGATGTTCATTTGCCGTTGATTGAGTTCTCGTACAACAACAGCTATCACACGAGTATCAAGTGTGCACCTTTTGAAGCTTTGTATGGCCGCAAGTGTCGATCGCCTGTATGTTGGGCAGAAGTTGGAGATAGTCAGATTTCTGGTCCGGAGATTATACAAGAGACCACTGACAAGATCTTCAAGATCAAGGAACGATTGATTACTGCCAGAGATCGACAGAAAAAGTATGCTGATAAGCGCAGGAAGCCTCTTGAGTTCAGTGTTGGAGATATGGTATTATTGAAGGTATCTCCATGGAAAGGGGTTGTCCGATTTGTGAAGCGCAGCAAGCTGAGTCCGAGATACACGGGTCCGTTCAAGATCTTAGCCCGCGTCGGCCCAGCTGCGTATCGACTAGATTTGCCGGCAGAACTGAGCAGCGTACATAATGTATTTCATGTATCTCAGTTGAAGAAATGCCTGGCTGACGAGACGTTATTAGTTCCGCTTGAGAAACTCCAGATTGATGATAAGCTTCATTTCGTTGAGGAACCGATCGAGATCGTTGCTAGTGATGTTAAGCGTCTGCGACGAAGTAAGATCCCGATTGTCAAGGTTCGTTGGAATTCCCGTTTTGGAGCTGAGTTCACGTGGGAACGCGAAGATGAAATTCTGCGGAAGTATCCTCACCTTTCCCCCGGAAGTAGTACCAAGTGATAATTTCGAGGACGAAATTTCTTTTTACTTGGGGAGACTGTGACATTCGCGAATTTCTAGGTATATTCCTATCGTCACGTATTTGTTTTATTTATTTATGTTCATGTTTTGACCCTATTGTATTCCTTTTATGTTTTATCGTATTCGTATTTTATGAGTATTGTATTCGTATTTCTCGTATTTATTGAGTATCGTATTTGTATGTTATGTGATTCGAATCTTTATGTCGGGAACGTGTAGTCTTAAGTGCCTTTAGTATAAGTCTAGTATGCTCTTATGTTAAGTTTAGGGGAACTATGCCTTAATTATACGATTAAGATTAACGTTTAAAAAGTATTTCGTTTTCAGTCCTTTCGGAAATTTTATTTCAAAACTAGTCCTTTGGGATTTTTCTATTACAAGATTAGTCCTAAAAAGAATCCTACCAAGATTTTGTCTCATTAGAAACCAGATTTTTGTCCCTATCCTCCCCTTTCACCTACCATTTTGTCATTATTCACCATTTTTCACCTACACTTTCTCTCTCAAGAAACACACACATAAACCCTCTTCCTTCTCTCTACATTTTCCGGCGATCCGACCGTTGAAATCCAAATCCGAGAGTAGATTATTGTTCACCGTTATCATCTTCATCTATCCTCCGAATTTCACCACGATCGGGTAAGTATTTCTCGGTTTTAGTTTTAAACTTGTTATTTTGATTCAATACCGAAAATACCATTTTTCACCGTCAAAACTTAGATTTTATTTAAGATTATTATTCCTAATCATATTCTGGACATAGGGTTCCAATATGGGATCATTTAGATGCCTAAAACACTCAGAAATCGAATCCCGAATGTAATTTTTCGTAAAAACTCAGTTACGTCACGTAACTGTGTTACGCGCACGTAACTGATCAAGTAACTGACTTCATCTGCACGTAACTCACCCCCTGATCACGTAACTTGACTGTTACGCACGTAATTATGAATTACGTGACTTATAAGTCACGTAACAACCATCATCATCACGTAACTCTTGTATATTTACGTAATTAGTCCCTAGTTCCGTAATTGTTCACGTAATTAGTCCCTTATGCACGTAATTGCCTTATGATTCACGTAATTATGGTCCTAGATCACGTAACAAGTCCCTCTCTCACGTAATTAGCAAGTTCGTGACTTGTATGTCACGTAAGTGACTTCATGATCACGTAATTCATTGATTTCGCGTAACTTTCTTGCTAATCACGTATGTAGTCCTTTTGATCACGTAATTCCTTCATAAGCAAGTAACTAATCACGTATTTAACACCTCTTGACCCGTAACTCTTGTATAACACGTAACTTGATACTTACGTGACTTGTAGTGCACGTAAGTATGAGGATCACGTATCTAGTCTGCTGACTTTCCGAAACACTTGTAATTCCGTTATATCGATATTCCTATTGGTCATTTTAAAACCCGTATAAAACGTTAATCATTAAGGCATAATCCACTAGACTTAGAGATACTTAGACATGTTTATTTACGTGATGTTTAGGGCACTTAGACGTGGGAGCTTGACGGTATTATAGTATTTCCCGACATATCGTGATTTGGATTGCTTTGCTATTCTGTGAGTTATTCGTTGCCCCTTTTTACCGTTTTTACACTTTTTGGGCATGATTAGCGTTGTATAAATATATTTTATGGTATATTATGTATTATGGTTATGTATTTTGGATATGGATGCCTTTAGGTTAGCATTACCCAACTTGTTCCGCCTTTGTGGTAGAACGAGGCCCCGTATACACACCTGTTAGCTTTTAGCCGCCGGTTCGTATATATAGCGCTATATGGGTCTAACAAACCCTCATTTCTAACACGATGGATGATGGATGCGCCCTGTCCGTGTTAGTAATGTTATGACCGTTGATTTCGAGGACAACCTAGCGTAATGCACTAGGTGGGGTTAGTTGCCAGTATTGTTATGGTTCAGGTGTATCGTATTTACCTAAGGCTGTTATTTATCCAGTATGCTATTTTATGAAATGATTATGGTATTTTTATAGTATATGTATGAGTATTTTATCAAAAGGTTTTGTATACTTCACGTATATTTTGAAACATCATTTTCAAATGACTTATCTTCAAATCATAACACTTTTGGGTCAAAACGTATTGAAACCTTTATTCTATTATGTTTTTATTTACTATTGCGAATAATTCACCAACTTTATGTTGACGTCGTATTTTAACGCTTTTCAGGGATTTGAGGTTACTATTTGATGCTATGCTTGACTGGCTACGTGGATCTTTTGCTTGGAATTTATTTTGCTTTATTTAATTCCTTAGTATCCCAAACGCTGTAGCCGTATTTTGATATTATTCGGATGATTGTAATAACGTATTTTATTTCAAACTCTTTAATCTATGTTGATGATGTATGGCTTACTTATGTTTATGTAACCTTTGAATCTCTGATACCGTATACACTGTACACCTC
The DNA here is from genome assembly GCA_910822075.1 of Senecio squalidus. Taxonomy (NCBI): domain Eukaryota; kingdom Viridiplantae; phylum Streptophyta; class Magnoliopsida; order Asterales; family Asteraceae; genus Senecio; species Senecio squalidus. The sequence continues at coordinate 70,195,808 of CAJVGC010000001.1, read as the reverse complement.
GGTTCCGCCATTTTGCGGGGTGTGACAACGCATGCCCTCAGGTGATTGGTTATAGAAGAACTCGAGCTGCCCAACGATATAAAACACTTCAGAAGCACCTACTAATATATATTGTGGTGCTTGCCAGAAAATATTCATCGGTACTGCAACATGTTGGCTGAACAAACCATGTGATTTTGCTTGATCAAGACGTTTTGTCTCAATTAATGCTGCTACCAACATGCATAAAAAAGAGAGAAATAGACCTATACCCATGCGTTGTAGTTCCGACAAACCCTTTCCCTGACCTGTGAATTTACTTGCTATGGGTACAATGATTCTGTCATAGACTGGTACCCAGAACAGTACAGTGATGATGTCAAACGATATAAGAGAAGCAGCAGGAATTGTGAAAGACCCGATACTGGTGTCCATCGTCATTCCTTGCTCCACAAACATTGTTGACATTTGTGCATAAACAGCATAAAACACGATTCCTGTTGCCCAGATTGGGAACATTCGAATCAAGATTTTGACTTCTTCTACCTGTGTTACGGTACATTGCCTCCAAGGAATCGAGTAGTTTCCGTATCTGTTTTCTACAGACGACACCACAGCAGCCTTATCAAGATACCTTCAAAAACAAATAAAAAATAATTAAGTACATACAATCGGTAAAAGTTCCAAGTCAAGAAAATTACCTTAGCTCTTCAGTATGCATGATTTTCCGAGTTGTATCAATTTCCGATGGAGTCTCAAACAGCAGAGAGCTATCGATAGGGACCAAGAGATTCCTTTTATGAAACGCCGCAACCAAAACTTGGCAAATTTTGGTCATAGGACTTTCTCCTGGTTTCTGGAATCTATAAAGAGGCGTTCCAACCAAGAAACTAAAGATAGCACCGGCCATGAAGAACACAGTAATGCCAAATCCTAAGCCCCATCCCCTGTTCTGTTGATACCAAACTACATAAGTAGCCGCGACCAAAACGCCTATGCTGATTGAGAAATAATACCAATTGCAAAACGATCCCTTTTTCACACTCTCCTTAGGATCAGTGTCATCAAACTGATCAGCCCCAAATGATAGAACACATGATTGCATCCCTCCACTTCCAAGAGAAATCAGGTAAAGCCCGGTAAATAAAAACGAGTACTGAAAAGGTGTAGCCGAAGGGCAAACATCATCCACGCATTCAACAGGCTTTAAAAAAGATACTGATGCTGAAAGTGTCAATGTGCACATTCCCTGTGGTCAATATATTTGATCATTACTATAAATATCAAAACAAAATGAATGAAAGTGATGAATATTATAAGTTTGTAAAGGGTTGACGATTACGATGAAAGATAGAGCAGAGAAAACAATTTGAGTACAATATCTTCCCCAATATGAATCTGCGAAAACTGCACCAATAAAGGGAGTGAGGAAGCAAGTTCCTTGCCATGTAGTCACGTTTCTTGCGGCAGAAACATTTCCTAGACGCAATTGAGTGGTGAGATAGCTGACTAGATTGAAACTTATCCCAGAATAGGCTAAACGCTCACAACACGCGCTACCTGTTTTCAAATAAACTTCGTTAAATAACTGCATGGAAATTATATTCCAAACACAAATGGGTGAAGACGGTATATGAAGAGAGTACCAAGTATAAATGGGCATGCTTTCCAATTTCCATATTTGCTTTTTAAGACTGGTTGTCCTTTAATGTCAACTGACCCGTCTTCTGTATACAGACTGCTCTCACTCTACATAAGAAACAAAGATGACAAGGAAACGTACATAAATCCATTTGGTCGTTCCCCAAAATTGGACCGTGTGATTCGCCAAAATATGATAAAAACATGCAGTTGGATATTATCATCACAAGTCATGAAACATCAAATACAAAACTCCATTTTCTACAAGGGATGAAATCATGAAACTACGGAAACGAAATACAAATTATAAACTATTGTTAAGCACTGAATCAAGACACATCTAATTTCATCTCACTTAAGCTTTGAGAAACAAACTGCTAATGTTAGTAAATTTGTCTTCATTCTTAGCAAGAAACATGTTAACAGTTGAATTCAAACTAAAACTAACTGAAAATGTACTAATTACTAACCGGACATATATTTTGTGTATCGTCTATTAATGTAACCTACCAGCTATAGCCTATAACAAGTAAAAAGGTGATGTGTCACCATTCATCTTCTCCCACGAATTCCAGTCACCTTTCATGTCGAGTTTCTTTTTCTTTTACAACCCATTTGGTTCATGTCCTTTAGCTTAGCTGATGTTGGTCGTGAGAACGGTTGATAAAAGAAACTAACGGAGAATAATGAATATGAATTTACCTGGATCAATGCATCTTCTAACAGCACTGGGTTTTCTTCATCTTCACCACGACCCATCGCCCTACAACTCACACTCTCTCTTGTTTTTTTTTCTCTTTATAAAATAGCAGAAAATATTTTCAAAATTCATCCAGTGGTAGGTAACTAATAGTTTATAATTTTCGTGATACTCGTGTTATTGTTTTTTATTGTTTGAAAAGATTTTTGTTATATTAATATGTTAAAGAAATGGAAAATAAAATATAAAAAATGTAGGATAAGGTATTTTAGTTTCTTTTAGTTAGAAAATAATTGAAATTTGTCAAAAGAGGATTACCGACGTAACGTGTATAGATATAGATTGGGTGTTATATAAATTAAAAATTGTTATGCATAACCACATACAACGCAAAACAATATATTATTCTTATTCCACAACATAATTTGTGTATCCCAATCACATTAAGGTCGAGTTGTTTTTGGAAAGTGATACAAAAATTAAAGGAGAAATCTGGTCATTGAAACTTTTACAATAAACACGTGAAACACAACAATCGAAAAAGATAATTCGTGTGATTATTGATAATGTTTTTAATTAGATATTTGAAAACTTTCGACTACCTTTGCATAGTTAAAATTTTAATAGATGGTGAAGTTTTAGCGGGGATTTAGAAGGTATCTCGACAAATTTTTTATATGCTTATTAATTATTTTATCTCAACAAAGTTTGAGTTTTGGAATTTTTATGTCATGTCATCTTCGGTCTATCACTTATAGAGGCGTCTGGATTTGAAGGTTCTCGATATATAGTGCTAAGTGGAACTTAGCTTTTAGAGTATAAATAGTCGGTGAATACTAGGAGATGTTTAAACTTAAAATTGGACACAATTAATAAATAAGTAACTTGATAAAAAGAGTAGATACATATCGTGTGCTTGAAGGCATCGTTACAATTGTTAAAACTTGCATTTACATAGTTATTACATGATTTAATGTTTTCTTAACTAGCAGGTGGGTGGTGTAACTTGTTAAAGTGGAGGGGAACAAGAACAAGGGTCGTCATCTGAAATCGTTTCTTTCGCATGGACTAATGTTTTAATGAGGATGTAATTCAAATAATCATCTCGTCACTACCGGTTGTTTCCTTATTTAGATTCTAATCCTTGCAAAAAAAGGGGAAGCCATAATTACGAGTTTAGGACCCATATATTTTCAAAGGGAGTGAGATTTCTTCTTCTAGTAGCCCCACCCTTCCATTCAGTAGATGTTCGTAACAACCTAACCCCTTATAGTATGATCGAAAATGAATCCTTTATTCGAGGATACAAGACTTCGATTGCTGGCTGATATTCAAATTCCACTTCACCAACCGATATTGGAATTATCAACCATGGAGAGGACAGGTTTTTCTTTCTCTTACGGGTTTGGTTTTGGAGATTTGGTGAATGATCCTAAAGTTGTTTGCCTCCAAAATGTCCCCTCAACAAGCCAATGTGAGGGGGTGCAATGTGTACAATTTTTAACCGTGTTGCGGCTAGATTTAAAAATAATACACAATTGAATGTCAAATAAAAAAATTTGTAATATTAATAATATTAAATTACTATTTACAAATAATTATAAATCAAAAAAAAAAAAAAAAATTAGAAACACCAAATTAATTAAATTGACCGTTGAATAAAAAATTGCACAATTTTTCATTGAACACAAAACAAAACTATGTTAAAAAATTTAAAGAAATACATGAATATTTTTTTGTTACGTTTGTAGAATCTTGATTAAAATAATGTTTTTGGTATCACTCGAAAATAGATGCAAAACAACCACTTTTTAATTTAAGCAACTAAATTTTATTGGTTGATTTAAATTTATTTAGATAAAAAAGAGAACACCAATATCAAGATTTTAATTTATCATAAAGAAAAAAAACCAATATCAAAAAAATTTTATCAAAAAGAAAAAAGGAATTATTCAATATAATTATTCATTGAATAGTCATATATATCTTGCTAAATGTTAGATGGTTAATGTTGGTCAAAACAGGTGGCACCGTTTTGATCAATATAGTTTGGTTTTTATGAACAACTATATGTTTAGTTTTTTTTTTCTTCTTCTTCTTTTTTAGAAAACAATATCTCTTTTATGGGTGTAGTAAAGAAGAAACCTATTTCATCCTCGTGTTAAATCTTGTCTGGAACTTTCAGAATACCCGGTTGAACTTAGAGAGGGTATTCACCTTTTTTGATACCTTGTCTACCTTAGTTTAAACTCATATGGTTCTCGTCACCTAAAAATTTTTACTCAAGATAACCAATGGTTACACTTAAAATTCCTTGCACCAACGATTTCGAGATAAAGTTTTTCTGTTGTGTGTTTATGATGGGAAACTCGTAATTTCATTCTTACCATATACGATATATGAGGATTCATTTGGCGACGTCAACAATCTTGATACGATGAGCTACTTCTATTTTCGTGATAATTTTGAAAACATTATGTACTCAGCCTGAAATGTAACCACTATGCTCATGAGATAGCTAGTACTATTTCTAAAGTAGCAATTATAATTCATTCATATGCATTATAAACTTGTGTTGGTCGTGGTTGATTGGATTTTACAACTGTCATATGGTTATGACAGTTTGATTTTCAGAAGTTGTATTCTTTTATGCTTCTTATGGGTCTATTTGATTGGCCCAACAAAATTGTTGACTCTTGCATGTGTTTATAAGTACAAAATTGTTTACTTGTCATTCTAAGGCAAAGCATAATTTGGTCATTTTTACATATTCCAGATATATGTTCTAATACCATCAAGAAACAACTTTCTCGAAAAAAGCACATAGCAATGGAAATCAAAGAAATCAAAGTCTGATACGTATTCATGTCTAGTTACCTTAACAGGTGGGCCGAAATGCACACACTACAAAAACTCCTCGCTATTGGTAAAAAGTCGTCGCAATAGGTCTTTGGCGAAGACAAATCGTCGCTGAAATGTCGACGCTAAAGTTCTGTCACGGAAAGTGTTTGGCGACTACGGGTTTTTGAAACACGACAATTTTGTGGGGCCCACTTTGACTTTTTCTTTCTATGTCTAATATAGTATTTCAATCTAACACATTTTAAAGTAGCGAAAATACCTTAAGAATCGTGGATATGATGCAGAACAAGAGAAAAATCAAATAATTGATGTTATAACAGTTAAACGTAAAGGTTACAATATGATTAACAATCAATACATCCGATTTCTATACTTGAAACTACTCGGAGAACAGTTACCTTACGAAACACTTCTCTAACAACACTAGTCGTCTTGCGATACGAGCTCTCTGCATTTATGATCCCGAAAAATTGTTATTTAAAGGTAAACCATAAAACAGTCTGACAGTGTCGTTATGATACTCATGTGTACCGCAACGACCCTACCCTTTCTCACGTAACATACAGTTACGCTGGAACAAGAATGTTGTGGCGACGCTCATACAGAGACACGATCTTCATTTACAACTCGATTTAAATACAATTTTACTACACTTTTACAACACACTTTTACAACACGATACTTTAACTTGTAGACATACAAGATACAAGCAAATATTTTATTGTCCAATAACGACAATTGATTTATTGATTGGCGACGACTTGCAGGTCCAGCTTTGACTTTTGTCATAGATTTAAAAATGGAAATATTATTACTTTAGCGACATCGTCAAAAGAGAATAATTTCAAAAAATCAATAATTAAATAATCAAACCCGCACATCCTCGACACTTAATGGTCACAAGTCAACTACTTGAGTTTGGCCATGTTCGGGTGTTACATGTTCTGTAAACTCGGAACTCATCAATTGACATATCTTTAATCTTTAATATATAATAAAAGAGAGACCTTAAATGGCACATGGCGAAGTAAGGTACTTTGGATTGATTATCTTCTTTGATTTCAGCCGTTTGATCAGATTGATGATGTCATCAAAGACTATTTTTATTTTAAACCCTCTTACAATACATAATTATATTTTCTCTTTCATTTATATCTCCACTGAAATAAAAAAAACATAAGTTCATTTAATTATAAATCGCTCAATTTAGACTATGATTTACCATATTGTTATTTCTAAAATCTCCTAATAAAAATATCAAAACATGTATATAAACGTAAAAGTATATATATTATTTTAACTATAAGCAACATAGGTATACACGTAAACATATATATATTATTATACGTATGACATTATCTTCTCATAATAACTTAAAATCTACATAAACAAATATTTACGAGTCAAACTTTATATTTGTCCGCGCTATCGCGGGACAATAATCTAGTATCATATATACCAAAGGCTTACTATCACAGTTATTTTAAGATTTAAGATCCGGTTTGAGCATCAATGAGCCTCTCACACTGAGTGCGGGGTGTCTTAGATAGCAAATGTATACGATAGTTAGGTTACATATGATATTGTAAACATAGGTTTTTTATATCATATGTAAACATCGTTATAATAAAGACATAGCGAGTTTTCTCGGATTTAACATTTAGAATGACACATCCTATTTAGAACCTAATAGAAGGAATTGTATGTAAACATATATTTAGTATTATTCTATATTTAGTTCAAACATTAGAACACAAATGCTATGTTTAAGTTTGAGCCCGATAAATGCATATATTTTGTCGACGAACAAAATAACATCGATAGAAAGAAATAAAGTACAATATCAACACATTCTCTAGCTACCTAAAGCGGATCAAAAAGCTGCCTTAGACTTGTATACTTTGGCACAAATGATATAAACCAGCATGTTTAATAGGCTAAGCCCAGCCAAAAGCCAAAAGAAGTAATCAAGATGGCCTTCATTTAAATTATCTGGTATCCAACCGGGCTTCCGACCCTGAACAGTAATATATTTCACCACTGTCAAAATGAAAGAGTAGTTGAAGTAATTACCAAAGGCATTGGTTAATAGCGAAAGTGAACTGCATAAGCTCCGCATTCCATCATGTGATTGGTTATAGAAAAACTCGAGCTGCCCCGATGATATAAAATACTTCAGCAGCACCTAAACAAATATACTGAGGAGCTTGCCAGAAGACACTCATTTGTACTGCAACATTTTGGTTGACCAAACCAAGTGATTTTGCAAGATCGAGACGGTCTATCTCAACCAATGCTGCAGCTGACATGCAACAAATGGAGAGAAATAAACCAAAACCCATTCGTTGTATTTCGGAAAAACCCCTTTCCTGACCTGTGAATTTCCTTGCTGTGTGTTGGGGCAAAATATACTCTAAGTATGTTTTGCTACTGATCAGTAGTTAAGAATTTTGTCTATTGATCAGTAGTGAAACAAACTCTTTTGTCCCAAAGTACTGATCAGTATCTGGAAGGAATAGAACTGATCAGTAGCTAGTCTGTATGGAAAAACTGATCAGTAGCTACATACTGATCAGTATCAACTGATCTTCTCTAACTGATCAGTAGAAACCCATCGTCTCCAACTGATCGGTAGAGGCGGGTAATCATCAACGACCGACAACTGATGAAGATCCACAACTACTGAAGATCGCCAACAACTAAAGTACTTTCACGTGATTATCCAGAGAGTTGGTGACTAGTTGGTAGCATAGTTTGATTAGAGATTAAATTGTTTACAGAGCATGGGCTATAGATTTTTGTATAGGTTTAATCGATTGTAATCTTTACTAGATCTTAGCTAAGTAGCATCAAGGACTATAAAATAGTTCCTTTGTGAATTGTGTTCGTAACGTTGATTGTATGTGGAAAACACCATTGTAATTTCTCTGAAATTAATACAATTCAATTGAGGCTTTGTTGATTAATTTGTTATTTGTTCATCAAGTTCATTGTTTCATATAACATAGTAATCATAACCTTGTTTCATATAATTCGTGTTTATCCGCTGCAACACAATTATATTTGTTTAGATCTAAATCTTCAATTCAATTAATCTTTTAACTGAATCGATCCTCACAATTGGTATCAGAGCATTCAGGTGCTCTAAATCTAAGTTAAAACAAGGGTTAAGCATAAGTGTTTGAATCTTCAAAAAAAAAAAAAAAATCTCTTTTAAAATGGCAGACTTGAATGATGGTGTTCAAGCAAATAGAGTCCCAGTTCTATCATCGTCAAACTATAGAATGTGGAAAAATAAAATCTACCAGTACATGCTTCAAACCAATTATCTTATGTGGGATGTAGTGCAAAATGGTAACAAGACCATAGCTACAACAACTGCAAATGCAGAGGTTGCTCCACCCACAGACCAAGAAAAGAAGCAGAAACACATAGAGAGTCAAGCTCTAAGCAGCTTGTTGTTAGCCATTCCCAATGACTACCAACACAAGTTTTGCAAGTTCACAGATGCCAAGACGCTATGGGATGCACTGGAGAAAAGATTTTGGGGGAATGCAAGCACGAGGAGAAATTATAAGGAGGTCCTTAACCAGCAGTTTGAAGCATTCAAAGCTGGAAGAGGGGAGGTTCTAACCCAAATCTTTGACAGATTCAACAGGCTGTCAAGCGAAATGGAGATAGTTGGTATTGTTATCTCCAAAGACACCTTGAATAGGAAGTTTCTAAGGTCACTTCCTGAAGAATGGATACCATACACCATCAACTACAGGCAAGGTGATGCCTTAGAGGAAATGGAGCTAGATGATTTATTCAACGAGTTGAGGATGTTTGAGGGAGAAGTTGACTCAAATAAGCCACAGACAAGCAGCACTCCACAAAACATTGCTTTTGTGTCAACAAAAGCAAAAGAAGGAAATGCATCTCCTTGTGATCAAGGATTTGTAGCTGGTGGGAGTAGTTCTTCAAGAGGATCACAACATGAAAATAATGATGACATAGCAAGAGAAGCGTTCTATGCTAGTCATGTAAATTCAGGGTTAATCTTAGACGACTTGGAGCAACTAAACGTTGATGATCTGGAAGAGATGGATCTCAAATGGCAGATGGCCATGTTGAGTGTTAGAACGAGAAGATTCATACAACGAAGTGGGAGAAGGAACTTTGCAGTAAAAAGAAATGACAACACCGGCTTTGACAAAAGCAAGGTGAAATGCTTTGAATGTCAAGAACCTGGTCACTTTGCAAGGGAGTGCCCAAGCAAAGACAACAACCAGAAACGTGCTCAAAACTCACACAATGAAAGCAGACAAGGAAGCTTTCAACGAAGTCAGAGTAGCCAAGAAAAGCCTACTTCCACAGCCCTTGCAACAACTCAAGACGAAGGATGCTATGATTGGAGCTTTGAAGCTAGTGAAGCCATAACCAATCAAGCCTTGATGGTTAATGTCAATGATTCTGTTCCTTCTGAGGTACTCTCTAAACTATGTACTCAAGCTTGCATAAAACAACTTAAAGAGTACATAGATCACAACCAAACGGTTTGTGATGAGTTAAAAATTGCCAACCAAAGTAGGAACGAATACAAACATATAATCATAAATTTTGAAAACCAAGTTAACGCTTACCAACAAAACGAACAAAAATATGAAGAAAACATTGAACTTTTGAAATGGGAAACGAACATTGCTTTAAAAAAGGTTGATGCCATTGAAATCAAAATGGCAGAAACCAAACTTGAGTGTGACCAAATCAAACTTTCAATAACCAAATATGAGAAGTCTTCAAAAACAATGGAAGAAATTTTGAAAAGTCAAATTCATGGAAAGTCAAAATCTAGAGTAGGTTATAATTGTGTTTCACCAACATTTAACCAAAACTATATCCCCAACTACATAATACAATATTCAAAAGGAGGATATTGAAAGCGCACTACACAAGCTACGCATGGGAAATAAACTAATAATTGGACTCTTGTTATTGTGTTCTATTATATCAGCAGATTTTTTTGGATTTCATTTCATTATTATATGAAGCTAAAAATTATTTAACAAAAACAAATTGTTCATTTCCATTACATACGAAAAATTTATCATTTATTATTGCTTGTATTATTTGGATATTTAAGAAATCATTTTCGAGTTTTCAGAAAAATAGATATCGTACAAATTTTTTAACATGTTTGAACTCGTCAACACTCTCTACTATTTTGTTAATAGAATGATATAAATGAACATGCCTTAAGCCCATGACTTGAAGGCTTTGTTTCTAAATTTATTACACATTTAAGTCAGTAAATGTTAATTTACCTTTTTGTTCTTACAAACTTTCGTGTCAAATGACTCGAATCCTTCAAAACAGATTTCCTCATCTCAAACTTAAGCATTTTGTTCCCACCATGTATAACAACACCAAGCCCGCGATTTCGAATAACATGTAAGAAGTAATATATAGATCACTAAATACAATTTACACATGTAAATGAAATTGAATAGTACTGTAATAACATTTTGTAATAGAAGCCGAAATTTAGAATCTTAATAAAAAGAAAATTGTCTTAAATCTTTGGGTCATGTAAAGTCGTCTATAATACACGTCTCGAGACCTGGCCCGGATGTATAAGCTGATCAAGAATATGACTTTGACTTGTATACTTTGGCACATACAATAAAAAGCAGTAAGTTGAAGAAGCTAAGGCCAGCCAAAAGAAAAAAGAAGTAATCGAGATGGCCTTGGTTCAAATTATCTGGTATCCAACCGGGCTTTCCACCCCAAGCAGTAAAAAATGTCACAACGATCAAAATAAAAGAGCTCAAGTAATTACCCAACGCGGTTGTCAGTAATGAAAGCGCACTACACAAGCTACGCATGGCATCAGGTGACTGGTCGAAGAAGAAATGAGTCTGCCCGATGACATAAAAGACTTCAGCAGCACCTAAAAGGAAATACTGTGGTGCTTGCCAAAAGACACTCATCGGTACAGCAACGTTTTGGTTGACCAAACCAAGGGATTTTGCAAGATCGAGACGCTTTATCTCAACCAATGCTGCAGCCAACATGCAAAAAATGGAGAGAAAAAGACCGATACCCATTCGTTGTAGTTCAGAAAAACCCCTTCCTTGACCTGTGAGTTTTCTTGCTACAGGTACGATGATTTTATCATAAACTGGTATCCAGAATATTGCACTGATGACATTAAAAGTTGAAAGAGAAGCTGCAGGAATGGTGTGTTGGTAATCAAAGGATCCGAGAATCAAACAAAGTAACAGCTTTGGGACAAGTTTTCTGATGTTTTATTTCTCAAATTGAAAGTGACAATACAATTGAAAAGGAAAGCAAATACTAAGGTTTTTTTCTGGATACTAAAAAACAAACCAAACATTACTTTAAATAAGGAAATAAAACTAAACGTGTGAAGAGTGGTCCATATCTCTTCTCCTTGATTTCTGCCTTTTATCAATCAACTCCTTTTGATTCGTTCAGAGCTCTTTAACAAGTCAACATTAACCAATAGTTTCCCCCTTAATGTTGACACACTCTTTGACTACCTTAATTCCCAGCAATGCAATCATACCATCAAACTTAATACGGGCTAGGGGCTTCGTTAGAATGTCAGCTTTCTGTTTGGTTCCAATAACAAATTCTACTTGAATCTGCTCCCTTTCCACGCACTCCTTAATGAAATGATATTTGGTATCGATGTGTTTGCTTCTTCCATGAAACACCGGGTTCCTCATAAGTGCCAATGCAGCTTCGTTGTCAACAAACAGAGTCACCTTTTTCGGTTCACCTCCTACCAGTTCACACAACAAGTTTCGCAACCACAAGGCCTGACACGCAGCTGTAGTAGCTGCCATGAACTCCGCTTCACAAGAGCTAAGTGCAACGGTTTTCTGTTTCTGTGAATTCCAAGTAATCAGCATGCTGGAGTAATAAAAGAGCATACCAGTGGTACTCCTACGATCTTCGATATCAGTTGCATGACTACTATCGCTGTACCCGACAAGGTCCTTGTGTGCTGACTTTTGATACAACAACCCATATCCAATTGTTCCCATTACATACCTGAGTATGTGTTTAACAGCTGCAAGGTGGCTTTCTTTCGGTTTCTCCATATACCTGCTCACTATACCCACTGAATAACAAATGTCCGGCCTTGTATGGACTAAATAGCGTAGGCTACCAATAATCTTTCGATAACCAGTGGGCTCTACTTCCTTCCCGTCTTCGTCTTTTGTTAGACTAAGCTTGTGTTCCATTGGTGTCTTAGCCGGGTTGCAGTTCCACATACCTGTCTCCACTAGAATCCGTTTTGCATACGCCGTTTGACTTATCGATATTCCATCTCCGTTCTGAACAACTTCCATTCCCAAATAATACGACAACAATCCCAGATCGCTCATGTCAAACAACTGTTTTAACTTTGTCTTAACTTGCTCGGTTTTCTTCTCATTTGAACCAGTAATAAATAGATCGTCGACATACACACCAATAATGATTAGTGAGTCGTTGGAGTGTATTTTGTACACTGCAGAATCTTGGGAACATTTGCTAAATCCAATATCTTTCAATGATCTGTCGAGCTTAGCATTCCACGCCCGAGGGGCCTGCTTTAAACCATAAAGCGCTTTCCTTAATCGATAAACTAGATGCTCCTTACCTGCGATTTCAAACCCTTCAGGTTGTGTCACGTACACTTCTTCCTTAAGATCCCCGTTTAGAAAAGCGGACTTAACATCTAGGTGATGGACAAACCAACTTTCGGATGCTGCAATAGCTAACAAAAGCCTGATTGTCTCCATACGTGCAACCGGAGCAAAGACCTCCTCGAAGTCTATTCCTTTTTGCTGTACATACCCTTTAGCAACTAACCGAGCCTTGTATTTCGTAATTGTACCAGAAGCATCCCTTTTTATCTTGAACAACCATCGTAACCCGATTGGCTTCTTTCCCTGTGGCACGTACACGAGTTCCCAAGTCTGGTTTTTTTCAATTGAACCTATCTCGGTTTTCATGGCCTTCCCCCAATTCTTGTCTCCAATAGCTTCCTTGAAATTGGTTGGTTCATCATTGACTAAGAACAGATCTTCCATCCTCTCTGTTCTTGCGTATATATCCTGAATCGACCGAACTCCCCTAGGAGGGGTGTGATCATAATTCGAAGGGGATACCTCATCTTGATTCGTGGCCGACTGGTGTGAGATTGGCGAATGTACTGGATATTCATTCGAACCTGGTTGGTATTGATTTGGGGAAAAAACCAACCCTTCTTCTGATGCCGTTACCAGGTTAGGAGTAGTTGGGTTACTGATGACAACATTAGCCCAATTACCCCTCTTGACGGGCTCTACCTCTTGGTCATTCTCCCATTTTGCTTTCTCATTAAATACTACATCACAGGCAATAACAATTTTCATATTAGTTGGATTTAATAATCTGTATGCCTTGCTACCTTCCACGGTTCCCAGATGGACCAAGGGAGTACTTCGATCAGCTAGTTTCCTTTGATGAGATCCCAGTTTCTTCGCATATGCAATGCAACCAAACACCCGCAAGTGATGAATATTCGGTTTTCTTCCTCGCCATGATTCATAAGGAGTCATCCCATTTACCGACTTTGTAGTTACACGATTAAGTAGATAAACAGAATGTCTCACGGCTTCCCCCCACAACTCGTCCGGTACCATCATTGACTTCATTTGTGCTCTTGTTGCCTCCATAACCGATCGATTTCGTCGCTCCACCACACCGTTTTGTTGGGGTGTGTAAGGGGCTGTCAATTGTCTCTTAATTCCTTGAACTTTACAGAATTCAATGAATTCTTTTGAGTTGAATTCGCCTCCTCGATCGGTCCTTAGCATCCTCACCTTCGAATTACTTTCATTTTCAACCTTTAGTTTGAACTCCTTGAAGTAAGCTAATGCCTCATCCTTCGATGACATCAAATATACCCACATATATCTAGTAAAATCGTCAACAATAAGCATAAAGTATCGATTACCTCCCTTGGTTTCAGGCGTAATTGGTCCACATATATCAGCGTACACCAGTTCTAAAGCACAAGTAGCTCGCCATTGGCTTTCCTTTGGGAACGTTTTACGGGTTTGCTTTCCCTTTAAGCACCCGTCACATGCTTGATGTTGTACCGTTGTCATTGGAGCGCCTCTAACTGTCCCCATTTTCGTCATCTCAGCGAGTTGGTGAAAATTTACATGCCCCATACGTGCATGCCATAACCAGCTAGCATTATCAACCATTGCACTAAGACACATGGGTTTCACAGGTTTGAGAAGAATCTTATACAATCTATTTGCGGACCTCCTTACATTCATAATCAGCTTATTGTACTTATCCTTCATTTTCAAAAATTCATTCATCATCTCGATCTTGTATCCGATTTCAGTAAGCTGACCCAGACTAACAATGTTGCTACGTAACGCCGGTATATAGTACACATCTGACACTGTAATGTGATCACCATTTTTACATTCGAACACAACAGTTCCTCGTCCTTCAATGCGAACTTTAGATCCATCGCCAAAACGGACTTGTCCCGTTACTTTCTCATTTAACTCGGCAAACACTCCTTCGTTTCCCGTCATATGATTGCTCGCTCCATTATCAAGGTACCAAAGATCCATACTTGTTCCATTTTCGGGTTCGTGTTTATTCGGGAACACACTGTTTTCATTCAAGAATAGTGTGTCATTTTCTTCTCCATGAACGCTAAGTAATAAAGCCTCATCTTCATCTTGGGTTTTGGCCAAATTCACTTCTTGGTCCTCCCTTTTTCCCGAATCGCACTCGGACGCAAAGTGTCCATAATTGTCACACTTAAAACACTTGATGTGTCTTTTGTCAGTAGGTTTTCGAGGTGCATTTCCATGGTCATGGCGATGTCCGTTTCCCCATCGACCACCTCCCCATCGTCCTCTACCATTACCCCTTCCTCGGTTAACTCGTCCCCCTCTGTCTCCATATGTTCCTCGTCCACGTCCACCATATTCGCCACCCCTACCTCCAGGCCTTCTGTCACTTTGAGGCACTGTTTTACCAAATAACAACGTCTCCCCTTGGTTTGTAGTTGTAGACAGTCTAAGCTTCAAACAGTCTTCATAAGCCTTTAACCGACCGATGGCCTCATCGAACGGCATCGTATCCAAGTCTGAGTACTGTTCTATCGACGCCACCAGTTGCAGGAATTTGTCCGGCACCGTGTCTAATAGTTTTCGGACTAATACCCCATCTTCCAACGTCGATCTGAGACTGCTGAATTTTGAGAGCATTCCTGATAGCTTTCCTGCATAGTCATCTATCGACTCTCCATCTCTCATTCTCAGCGAATCGAACTCACTTTTCAAGGTATGAAGACGAGATTTCTGAACTCTATCAGCGCCTAAATACCTAGTTTTTAGTGAGTCCCAAATTTCTTTTGCAGTCTTTTTCTTTGCTACTTGCATCAATACATCTTCGGGTATGGCTTGGAAAATAAAGGCACGGGCTGTCTTATTCTTTCGTTCATCTTGATTTTCTACACTCGTGGGTTCAATCGATTCCCATAGACCTTGTGCATCCATTATGGCTTCCATTTTGATAGCCCATGTTGTATAATTTGTTGCTGTTAACGTTGGGATTTGGAGTGAAATTGAACTTTCTTTGGTGGTATTGTTCGAGGTAGTGGCTACTGTCGACATGGTTTCAAAACGAGGGTATTTTGGCATTCACCTTGAACGCTCTGATACCAATTGTTGGTAATCAAAGGATCCGAGAATCAAACAAAGTAACAGCTTTGGGACAAGTTTTCTGATGTTTTATTTCTCAAATTGAAAGTGACAATACAATTGAAAAGGAAAGCAAATACTAAGGTTTTTTTCTGGATACTAAAAAACAAACCAAACATTACTTTAAATAAGGAAATAAAACTAAACGTGTGAAGAGTGGTCCATATCTCTTCTCCTTGATTTCTGCCTTTTATCAATCAACTCCTTTTGATTCGTTCAGAGCTCTTTAACAAGTCAACATTAACCAATATGGTGAACGAACCGATAGTAGTGTCCATCGCCATCCCTTGCTCCACAAACATTGTTGACATTTGTGCATAAACAGCATAAAAGACGATTACTGTTGCCAATATAGGGAACATCCGTATCAAGATTTTGACTTCTTCTACCTGTGTTACTCTGCAAAAGCCTCCAAGGATTATTTTCCAAAGACCGAGACGGAACAACAGCGGCTTTATCAAAATACCTACAAAGAGTGTAACCAATATCAATTATATATACTCAAAACGGTAAGTGACCAAGTTAAGAGAAACTTGTTAGATTATAGAGGCCCAATCAAATGTAAGCCCAAGCCCGTATGTGGGCTTGGGCTCGATAGGTTAATATTTCCTATAAATAGGCTTCGTATGTAATCGTTGTAAGTTGATGAAATATAAAAGTTCTTCCACAAAACCCGATTAGAGTTTTGTTCTCAGTTGCAGCAAACAAGGATTGGCCACTGCACCAATTCGATGTCAAGAATGCCTTCCTACATGGAGAATTGAAAGAAGAAATCTACATGGAAGCCCCACCTGGAATTCATGATAGTTCCGAGGCCAGGAAAGTTTGCCGTCTAAAGAAATCTCTGTACGGTTTAAAGCAGTCTCCACGAGCTTGGTTTGGACGATTTACCACAGTTATGAAGAAATATGGTTATAACCAAAGCAATTCCGATCACACTCTGTTCTTGAAACGGAGAGGTAAACTCATAACTTGTTTAATAATTTACGTTGATGACATGATTATTACAGGGGATGATTCGGAGGAAATGAAAAAATTGAAAGCTAATCTTTTCAAAGAATTTGAAATGAAAGATCTGGGAAGACTCAAGTATTTTCTCGGAATTGAAGTTCTAAGATCAAAATTAGGGATCTTTATTTGTCAGCAAAAATATGTTCTTGATTTATTAGCAGAGACGGGAATACTAGATTGCAAACCTGCAGATACTCCCATGATCGCCAACCAAAAATTGTTCATGCAAGATGAAGCTGAACTGACAGTCAGAGAACGGTGGGAAAGCTTATCTACTTAGCCCATACTCGGCCAGATATTGCATATGCAGTGGGAGTTATAAGTCAATTCATGCACCAACCTCAAGTCCAACACATGGAAGCAGCTTTACGGATTATCAGGTATCTCAAGGGAACTCCTGGACACGGTGTTCTATTCAAAGCAAATGGGCACCTGGAGATTGATGCTTATACCGATGCTGACTGGGCAGGCGACAAAGGTAATAGGAGGTCTACATCAGGGTATTTTACCCTAGTGGGAGGAAATCTTGTTACATGGAGGAGTAAAAAGCAAAAAGTTGTCGCCCTCTCAAGTGTTGAAGCTGAATTCCGAGGAATAGCACGAGGATTAGCTGAAGTCCTATGGCTGCGAAAACTATTGTCAGAAATTGGGTATCCCTCAGAAGAAGCCAGCAAGATTATGTGTGACAACAAAGCTGCTATCCAGATCTCAGGAAATCCAGTTCAACATGATCACACAAAACACGTTGAAATTGATAGGCACTTCATCAAAGAAAAACTTGAAGATGAGATTATCGAGCTTCCGTTTGTTTCATCAAAAGATCAGCTTGCAGATATCCTTACAAAGGCGGTTACCGGAAAGATCTTCGCTCACTGTCTTGACAAGTTAAGCATTGGAAATCCCACTACTTAGCTTGAGGGGAATGTTAGATTATAGAGGCCCAATCAAAACATACGGGTTTGGGCCCGATAGGTTAATATTTCCTATAAATAGGCTTCGTATGTAATCGTTGTAAGTTGATGAAATATAAAAGTTCTTCCACAAAACCCGATTACTAATTTCTACAAAACTTACGTTAACTCATCAGTATGCATGATCCTCCGACTTCCACCAATTGCCCATGGAGTTTCAAACAGAAGAGAGCTATCAATAGGAAGTGGTAAATTCCTTTTGTGAAACACCGCAACCAAAACTTGACATATTCTGGTAACAGGGCTTCCCCGTGGTTTTTGAAATCTATAAAGAGGTGTTCCTACAAATAAACTAAAGATAGAAACACCTATGAAGAAAAGCAAAATACCAAACCCGAGGCTCCATCCTTTGTTCTGCTGAATCCAAACTATATAAGTCGTTGAGACCAAAACTCCTGAGCTTATCGAGAAATAAAACCAATTGAAAAAGGATCCCTTTCCAACACACTCCTTAGGATTTGTATCATCAAACTGATCGGCCCCAAATGATGACACACATGGTTGGATCCCTCCACTTCCAAGTGCAATCAGGTAAAGCCCGGAAAAGAAAAATGCATACTGAAAACGGGTGGCTGACAGACATATATCATCCACACATTCAACAGGCTTCAAAAAAGATACTGATGCCGAAAGAGTTAATGTGCACATTCCATGTGGTAAAAGCGTTTTATCATTCTATAAATATAAGACCAAATCGAATGAAAATAATAAAACGTGTTTTTAATAGTTGACGATTACAATGAAAGATAGAACAGAGAAGGCAACAGTAGTCCAATATCTTCCCCAATATGAATCTGCGAAAACTGCACCCATAAAGGGAGTGAGGTAGCAAGTTCCTTGCCACGTATTTACGTTTCTAGCAGCAGAAACATTCCCTTGATGCAAATTTTTGGTGAGGTAACTGACTAGATTAAAACTTATCCCAAAGTAGGCTATGCGCTCACAAGACGCACTACCTATATTCAAATAAACATCGTTAAATTCCCGCATGAAAAAAATATATATTTTTCAAATGGAAATCCGGAAACCGATATATGAACAACAAAGTACCAAGAATAAAGGGACATGCTTTCCAATTTCCAGTATTTCTTTTCAGAGCAGGTTCTCCCTTAATGTCAACTGATCCATCTCCTGTATACAGATTGCTCTCGCTCTACATAAGAAACAAAGATGTCAAGGAAACGCTCATAAATCCATTTGGGTGTTCCCCAAAATTGTAAGCGTGATTAGGCCAGCAACGTCTACCTATCCCTCAAAAATTCATCCGCGGATTATAAATCCATTCGATTTGACATACAACTACAAGTCACACTATGGTAAAATGGTAGTAGTCCCACAGAC
The DNA here is from genome assembly GCA_910822075.1 of Senecio squalidus. Classification (NCBI taxonomy): domain Eukaryota; kingdom Viridiplantae; phylum Streptophyta; class Magnoliopsida; order Asterales; family Asteraceae; genus Senecio; species Senecio squalidus. The sequence goes on along the minus strand of CAJVGC010000001.1, from coordinate 70,176,525 downwards.
AGTTGGATATTATTATCACAAATCATGAAACGTTAAATACAAAACCCCATTTTCTACAGGGGATGAAACTATGGAAACCAAATGAATAACATAAACGATTGTTAAATACTGAATTAAGCTTTTGAGAAACGAACTGCAAATGTTTGTAAAATCAACTTAATTCTTTAGCAAGAAACATGAAAACAATTGAGTTTAAACTAAATCTAACTGAAATTCATATTAATTGATCTCGACCGGGGTGATTGCCTGTATTCTTACTATTCTTTGACTTATTGTTACAACTATGAATCGGCTCCAGTTCAAAATTCTTCTTCAAGTCCAAGTTATAAATCCCTTTGGTTGTGAGACAATTCAAATTCACAGTTTAGCAACATATATTATATATAAACCGCAGTTCCAAAAAAAGCAGTTGAGTCGTATGATAGCTTAGTAGTCGAAGACATTTAGCACAACACGGAGAATAATCAATATGAATTTACCTGGATCAATGCATCTTCTAACATCACTCGGTTTTCTTCATCTTCACCACGACCCATCACGCCACAACTCAACACTAACAATCGAGTGAAACTCGTATTATTGTTTTTTTTTATTGCATGACAAGTTTTTTGTTTGATTTCCTTACAATGTTTTGCTAATATAGTAATATGTTGATCGTGCATAAGCATAACCATTGACTAATTATACCAATTGCGTGGGAAATAAACTAATAACAATGGGTTGTTACAAATGATGGGCCAATTAGTCCTAAATGGGCATGAATAAGGACTATCCATTTTTAGAATTGGTCCAACTACAAGAATTGGAAGAACTATCCGTTTGTTCATTATTGGAATATAAAATCGTTCCCTCCAAAGTAAACATCATGGCATGGTATGTTCTCAACTGCACGCTCCCCACGAGGTTGAAAACGCCGTCGAAATTTAAAAATAGGCTCCTCATAAACTCTTTTCTTTTTTATATAATATAGAACACTTTTTTCAATAAAATTGTCGTCTAATTATGTTTTTTTTGGGTTGTTTGCTAAATTTTTAAGCCCATATATGTACATTTTTGAAAAAAAACTGGGGCCCTTCCGGCCAAGGGACCTATGCGACGTGCTTCGGACCGCCCATGGATTGAATCTTGATCGAAGACATATAGAACTTCATTCCACTAGCTGCCCCTACTAATCAATACCCATTCTGCCATGTTTTTTGAAAACTCTCTTATCAAGTACCTTTTATAAAATTCTAGCCACTACAGTACCTTCAGGAATACCAACTCGAAGGGTACGCGGAGTGTGAGGAAGGATCCTGTCGGTCGCCTATTCCGGAATACCTTTGAACCCTAATACTAAACTAATTGCGGAATAACTAGTTTATGCGTATGTATGGTGAAGAACAGTTGATATAACCAAATGAATGATTCTATTAAGCTTACGTGTTTGATTACAACCACGAATAGAACCTAAACAATCGATTACAAGACTTTAACACTCAAGAACACTTAGTTACGTGACCTAGGGTTAGCTCACGTACCTATTCTCTGATATGAATGCTCTGACAACTTTCAACAACCACATTTATGATCCCGAGGCTGCTATTTATAGGCAGCACGGAAACCTAGAAGAGTTACGCGCACGTAACTATCTGGGAGATAGTTACGCGCGTAACTCCTCAGTTACGCGACCGTAACTTAGTTACGTGACCGTAACTTAGTTACGTGACCGTAACTTAGTTACGCGAGGGTAACTGTTAGTTACCCTCCGAAACTTGCGTAAATGCGTATTGGACTTTACAACTCGATCTAATTACATTCTAACTCGACGACACATTCTAATGAATACAAATACAGACAATAATGCTCCAACAGATCCCATGATGTTTTTTTGAGCATAGAAACATGAAAAGTAAGATGCATAGAAGAGGTAGAAGGCAATTGTAATGTATAAGCTACAGCGCCCACTTTGGCCAACACTGGGTAAGGTCCATAAAATTTTGCAGCTAGCTATTGATTGGACCTTTGCTGTACAGAAGCTTGTCTATATGGTTGTAATCTCAAATACACCTAATCTCCTACTTGAAATTCCCTCTCAGACCTATTGGCATCTGCATACTGTTTCATTCTCACTTGTGCTTGACCCAAATTCTTCTTGAGCATTTGAATAGTGGCCTCTCTAGCAGATAAACTTTTGTCCACAGATTCTACACCACTATCACGAGGAAAGTAAAGAGTATGCAAAGGGGGTGGTTGACCATAAATGACTTCATAAGGAGTACATTTAATAGCTGAATTGTAGCTGGTTTTATACCAAAATTCAGCTAATGGTAACCATTTAGACCAATTATGGGGTTCATCATGACACATGTACCTCAAATAACTCTCTAAGCATCTATTCGATACCTCATATTGGCCATCAGTTTGAGGGTGATAGGAACTAGACATTTTTAACTCTACCCCTTGTATTGCCATGAGTTCTTTCCAAAAATGACTTACAAAGATTTTATCCCTGTCAGAAACAATTGATTTGGGAAAACCATGCAGTTTAAACACTTGATCAATAAACAATTAAGCAAGTGTAACCCGCGATGAAAGGATGAGTCAAAGTCAGAAAGTGATCACCTTTGCTTAACCTATCAATAACAACTAGGATAGCATTTTTACCATGAGATAGAGGAAGGACTTCAACAAAATCCATGGCTATATCTTCCCACACACCTACAGGAATTGGAAGTGGTTAAAGCATTCCTACAACTGTATCTGCTTTACACTTCTGGAAAAATACACCCTGGCCACCAATGGAATGGTTGCTTGCACACTGAATGACCTCCTTATGCATAATCATGTAACCAATGTAAGATCTTAGCTTTGAGTTCCTCAAAATTCCCCACCACCAACTTACCTTTCCTGCTCAATTCATTTGACTTCCAACTATAAGAAGGATGAGAAGAAGGATCCACTTCCAAGTCATGAATAAGTTGAGCCAAATCCAAATCATCCTGCCGAGAAGCTTGTAAACTAGGATACAAATCAGAAGTGCTTTGAGATACATTTCATTGCAACAGCAATGCATCAACTACTTTTTTGTCAGTCCCCTGCTTATACACAATTTCATAGTCTAGCCCCATCAACTTGGATAACCATTTCTGTTGAAAAGGTGTTGCAATCCTATTATCCAGCAAATGTTTTAAACTTTGTTGATAAGTTCTAATGATAAAGTGCTTATCCATTAGATACTGTTGCCATTTCTTGACAACAAAAATAATAGCAAGTAACCTTTCATAAGCTGACAAAGCCATATGGAAGGATTTAAAGCTTTACAAATGTAAGCAATAGGGTGAACCTATTGCATTAACACTGCTCCTATTCCAAAAGTTGAAGCATCAGTTTCAATCATGGTTCTAAATAGCGCGCTATAGCGGCGCTAAGGCGCGAGGCGTAGCCTCGCCGTCACGAATCAGTCCATAGCGTTGTCTTAAAGCGTAGCGTGATGTAAGGCGCGCTATAGCGCCATATCGCGCGCTATTGCGTGTGGCGTCGCGCCTTTTCTTGAAGCGTTTATTGTTATTTCAGATTTGGGCTTTTTCAATTCACCTATTTGGACTTATATCAAATGGACCACTCATATAAACTAAAAAAAATAGATAAATAAGTGAAACCCAATATGTATCACACAGTCACACTCACACACAAATATTTGTAAACTCGCTAACTCGCTATATATATGAAATATGCTATAAATATTGCCGCTATATATATCACGCCTTAACAAACGCCATAGCCTCGCTATAGCTTGTAAGACTTGAGGTGTGGCAGTGCCGCTACGCCACACCTCACGCTAGTTAGAACCTTGGTTTCAATGATGAATGGTTTGTAGGGTCTCATATGCACATCTTTGGTTCCATCTTGTAACGGAAGTTTATGATCAAATCCCTTTCTGAAAGGTGGCAAGTGTTCAGAATCTTTAAACACTTCTTTGTACCTATCTAACACCTCTTGCAAGTCAAATGGAATAGGAGTTTGAGGAGGTGTAGAAGATACATGAACCAATGGCATAACTATGCTTCCTTCTGCAACACTCGGCCGAATTAAAGATAATTCACAACCTTGCTTCTCTAATTTCTTTACATCTCCCTTGGCCATATTGGTTAATTGTTTTGTGTATTACCTCACAACTAGGCTAAACCATTGTTGTTAAAAGGAAGGGTTTGTATATAAACATATGTACTCTTAGTAATATTGTATATTTAATTCAAACATTAGAGATGTTAGATCCCGAAAAATGCAATATAATGGTGAAGTTGAATCACCCAGGATAGAAAGAAAAAAATACTGATCTCAAGTTGATCAAGAAGTTGATGATGTGTTGAATTATGGTATATGGATGATGGAGAATGCCATAATATGGTGTTCCAAACTCGTTTACAAAGCTATATACAATCAATACTAACAAGCATCATCCAGTTGCATTTACCAGAAGTGGTGAATGTTGGAAATAAAATTGTTGAAAATAACTAAGTGTGGTTACTACTGCAAGTTACTACTACTTGGTTACTATTGCATGGAGAAAACTGGTTACTACTGCAAGCAAGTGCTCGTTACTACTGCCTGTAATCCATTACTACTGCTTGAAGAATTTTGAAGAAAAAGATAATCTTATAATAGATTTGTATTTTTAATTAGAATTGTATTAGAATTACAATTGTTAAGTTGTTTCCTACAATAGCTAGGTTTAGTCTGAAGGTCTATAAATATATTGATCATTGTATTAAGAAAAACACGTGTATTAGTCTTTCGATTATTGATTAATACATTGAGGCTTACTTGTGATATTCGTTGTTGTTCTTATTAATATTTATATTCAATATTCGTTTAATCACATACCTTGTAATATCAAAGTGTTTGCTGTTAAACTTCTTTGATAGATCAAGATCTTTTCATAGGTATTGTTGTTGTGTTTACATAAATCATATCAATCCTTGTAGTGAACCTATTATGGAAATAATAGAAGATTTTATAAATCACTTTTAGTTTATAATCACTTCTCGGAAAGCATCCGTTATACTGATAACTTTTCGAAAAGGAATTCAATATTCCGTGAATACTTTCATGGAAACACTACTTTTGCTTCATCATTGAGATAATGTCCACATTGCAAAGTGCAGAGACTGAAGTCCAATTATAGCTAGCGTAAAATCATAGATTTGATGCTTTGTCTTAGTAGTGAGATCAATGTTTACACCGTTTATTATGACGAGTCTCTCAGACTTTTTGTTAACTTTATTTATATTTCAGATTTTTGGTATATGTTAACACGCGTTTAGCAACGTCGCCTACAAAATGGTTACTTTATTTCAAGAACCTACAGTCGAGCTATATAGTGAGCCCCAAGGTTGAACCACACAACTCAAAAACAACCCACTAGAGTGT